>JARCZZ010017971.1:0-22589 GCA_030323915.1 Brotogeris chrysoptera
CTGGCCAATCCTCCTAGCCTTTTTAAGGTCCTGCCCTGTATCCTGGAGAATTGACAAAAAGACAATCTGAGCTCCAGGGGCCCTAACCACCTCTCCCAGAGCTCTCTAGTCCTTCTTTATGTTCTCCGGGCTACTGCTATGTATATCAGTAGCACCCACATGGATCACTAGAAGTGGGTCATAGTTGGTGGGACTGACTAGAGCAGGCAGCTTCTCTGCAACATCCCTGATCCGAGCCCCTTGTAGGCAACACACCTCCCTTGTGCCTGGGTCAGGCCGACAGATGGGTACCTCTGTACCTTTCAGAGCAGAGGCTCCTACTACTACAGCCTGCTGCTTTTTCGTGGCAGCACCAGTAGTGATCTTCTTTACCAGTGCATCAGCATAAAACCATAAGCTCCATAACTAGAGTACAGAAGGGAAGAGGAGGATCTTTGATGACAGTAAGCCTCACACTGGAAGAAATTTAATGTGCCACCCTTTTACTGAACAAAGTGCTGTCATTCCACTCTCAAAATTAGAGATGACATATAAGTTTTGAAGTTATTCACCCATTTATGGCAGCGATCACACTTTCCATAAATAACCTAATAGTGCCAGGGTGATGATGCCCAAGCCCAGTCTCAGTCTATGGGTTACCCTGCTCCTGCCTGAGGTGGAGGAGCTGGGGATCTGCACTGGGATATCACACAGCAGTGCCAAGAAGAGCTGCTAGGCCAGTGCTTTACATCAGGAGTTTTAGGTAGAGAAGTGCTATGTAACTCCTGTGGGAGAGGGACAGGTTAGCAGAAAACCCCTCTCTAGCCTTTCATGTGGCTGTGGGTTGTTTAATATCAGAAGGCAAAGCAGGAAAGAAGAGATGGTACCAAGGTGAAAAGCTCACAGCTTTGCTATGGAGAGTGCCAACTGTCATCGTGACTGTTTTAATATATCCCAAAACACAGGCTCGCTTGTGAAAACTGGATGTGGGTCTTGGTTTAATTTTTGACCACGCAATAGAGAGGTTTTTGTGCATGTTTGAATCTGACTTTGAGAAAAAAAAATTATTTCCGAAGGTGGTGTCGTGTTGCATGTGAACAAATGCAAGTGCATTTCTTTTTCTGAAAAGAAGAAAAAGGCATTATGTGTATTACAGGCTGAATGGCTTGAATAGTGTGGAACCTTTAGCTGCAGCTTTGTGAGATTTTCAAACAAGTTTCAAAACGTATTTGCAGGATGCTTAATATTAGCAGAATACCTATGAGAAACACATGCTTTCTATGTGGTTGGTATCATCTTGATTTCTAATTCAAGAGCACCTGATCCCAAATTTCCTTATTTGGCCAAAATTCTGATTCCTTTATTGCAAGCTTTGTCTGAATAAGGTTGGATTGGTTCTAGGGCTACATTTTTAGCTCTGGTAAAAAATAATTTAAAAAAAAAAAAAATCTATATAAACAGTAAAGTGGAATGTTTGTGGCCAGAAGCTTGGAAAGCTAGTATGAAAACGAGATCTTTCTCTGAATACTTTCACTTGCAGCATTCAGCTTAGAAGAGTGGTAAGCAATTGCATTTCAACTTCCATACAGTTTCGCTGCAATCAGTTATTCCCATATAATCTAACAGAATTTATTCCCATATAATCTAACAGAAACATCATTCTATGCAGTACACATGCCTTGTACACAGTACTGTTGATGTACACATTACCATTGACTCTTCTGTGGTGTCAGTGTTCAGCAGTTTGCTAACATTTGTCAGCAATGCGTACCCTAGAAAGTGTAGGTACAGTATCTACAAGGATGGAAAATTTATTTGGAATACTGTTTCTCTAAGTTGGTTTTGCTAGACATTTTTTGTTAAACCCCAACTGAGAAAGCTGGTGAAGTCTGGCTTCTGATCAGAATCAGATCCTTGCTTTCCATGCCACATAGTGCTGCTGACTCCTTGCACTACCATTCTTTCTAGTCTTCTTGTTCCAGCTGTCTTTAACTCAGTTCAAGTAGCATTAGGTTCAACAGAGTTGACTCTCTTCTACATTTATTAATCATCTTAATGGGAAACACTGTGATGAAAGATGAGAAAAGACTGTATGCAATGTTAAAATATGTTTAAAGTTGCAGACATTGAGGACCAGGAAAAAAGAAAAGGGGTAGGCAAGAAGTCCATGGGCAGAGTTAGAGGTGGGAGCTTGTACTGATGACAAAAGGTAGCGAAGGCCCATTTGTTGTACATAACAGTGGATTTGTCTTAATTTTTCTGCTTTGTCCTTGATCATTAATAATTACTTTGTAGAAAGAAATAGAAAAATACTGGCACCTCTTATAATTTACTTACATGAATTCCACCAAACTCACATTATTGGTCCCTACAGTTTTATGAGTGCAAAAAGTGGCCTTGTGAGTTAACATTTAGAGGGTCTTTTTTTCCCCTCGAGTTGATCCAAAGAGGAACAACAGTTGTGAGTTTGAAGTATTGCCTGACATGTAAGTTTATGCTGTAAACACTTTGCTCAGAATTCTTTCTTGTCAATAGCCTGCACAGCGCAGCCCAACAATTTCGTCTTTCTTTAAAAAATAAAAAGCTTTTTTTATTTTTTTCCCAACAAATTATAGTTAGTTAATGTGTTCTTGCAGGATAGGCTTATGATTATTATAAGTTCTGACTTGGATTTCTCATCAGTCAATACTTAGAAGGATGCCTACAGCTTGAGCATTTCAATTGCATTAGAAAAGACACTTCAGAATTTCAAGCTGACACCCTTCTTTTGTTGTCAGCTACTTTTCTCTGTGCATGAGAAGGAGTGGGATTGAGGGTCTGCCCGAAGAGTGTAAGAAATGATGCCAGCAGCAAACTGTGTGGATGCTTCAGTTTACAATGATGAGAGTTGGATAAACATGGTGTTCCTAGAAGAGAGAAATATAGGATGTTATTTTCTCAAACACCTGTTTTCTCACACTGTAATACTTTCTGAAGCAGAATGAGTAGGGCTCACCAGTGGTTCAAGTTTTATTGACGGTGCCAATATTGACCTTGTTCTTTACCTTAAAAACAGATTTTCACCTCAATCACTGTGTATTATTGCATCACTAGTAAAGGTTCTACCTTCTTTTTTTTTCAGGGAAGTGCTCCTTTTATGTAGATTCATATAGTGCTCAAGTGTTATCCTTACAAAAATCCAACTATGGCAGAGAGTTATGGAGACAGAGGGTCATGAGGGTTCCTGAGATTTAGAGAAACTCCAAGAAACCACTTGACATTAGCTGAGCTTCAGTCTACCAGAAAATACTAAATCATGTGGCAATCTCAAATCTGAGTAATAAAATCTGCTCTGTTTTTCAGATGGAGCTTTTTGTACTGTATTTCCTGAGAAGACGGCACAAAAAATGTGACCATAGCGTCTACCCTTCGTTGAGCTGGACCACATAAAGCTTTCCTGATGTTACATAAGAACTTTTAGGATCGAGGCCAAGAGAATTACATGGTGCAATTTTCAAGAGCTGCTCTCAGCTCCAAAAAAAAAAAAAAAAAAAAAAAAAAATTCAATAAAGTTTGCTTTCTTTCAAAACAGATTTTATCTAATAGCAGCAGACCAATGGAGTTCAGCATCTGTAGCTGTAATAGAGTGGGCCCTGCAAGACCACTACAGTCTTTGATTCTCCTAAAATCACTATCTGCCAGATGCTTTTGAAAGAAGCAAAGTGACTGTCACTCAGCAGACTGAAGATGGTGCCAAGAGTAGTTGTAAGACTATCAGCTAGTGGAATAGTCCTCACCCAAGTTATGTTCTCATTCAACTGTTGGCTACTACTTAAGGTGATCCTTTGTAATGAATTCCTCATGGAACTCTAAAGCAATATCAAAATATTAAATGTTATTCTGCACTGGTGACTGACTATGGAGCATGGTGTGGAATTTTTCCAAACCAGTAGATGCTCATATTTTTTTTCAATTTCTTCAAAAATACAATGCTTCTGAACTTCATGTGAAGATTTTAAGGTAGGTGTTTTCTTTTATTTACAAATGATCTTATTATAACTATTCTGACTGAATCTTTATGGTTCTTGATTATGGCTTTAGCAATTCTTTATTGGGAAAAAAATCTAAGTGAAGGCAAATTGAATTACATCAGATATGTAATTTTTAGAAATGTGATTGGGTTTATAAACATTTTTAGTAACAGATGTAAAGACCTCTGCACTGTCTAAGGGGCATAGATCCTAATTTCATCTTTTCCAAAACAATCTGAGTCATGACTTGACAATATTTCCATTTACTTACAAATATGTATTTCTCTATTTATAAATATGCATTTATTTATTCATACATATGCACATTTCCATTCTTAGATATGGGAAGCCTTGTATTAAAAGGTGACCTGAATTTGCCCTCCTCCAATTAAGTTACATTTTCTAATACATAATAATGTATCATTACTGCTGTATGGCCATATTTTTAGCAGATGTGAAGTGTAATGGCCATATAAAATTGCCTTGTCTATCTACAGAAGCTGAAGCTGAAAACCATTTTAGTTAGCTGGATATCACATACTTTTAGTTATGATGTGATGAGTGGGTGTGATAGAGATCTAATTGTGCCATGTCTATTAAACTAGTCACTGGGTTTACAAAAAAAAAGTGATTGGAGAAATAAGAAGATAAAAGTGTGCTTGCTGGAAATTAAGAAATTAATGTGATAAATTGTATCCAGGGCAGTACTAAGCCATATTTTAAATTGTACTCTAAGGTTTTGAAACAGGGGAAATTTATAAAGTGGATGATAATTGCTAAACAACTGCAAACTTTTCTATTGTACCTTCTGATAAATCTGCATAATAATGCAGTAGGGAAATAGATTATTCTGTATAAATGTAATGAATTTCATAAATGAATGTATTCAGGTATGTTATAATACGATAAGATTATATTATAAGATATCCCAGACTGTCTGAACAGAGTGCAAGAGGGAATGTCATATTTTTTTTAATTACAATAATACTTTTTTACTGTTGCTCTGTTGTTTAGTTCAGCACAGTCTAATAAGCACATATAGCACTCCCAAAACACCTTGTTCTTGGTTTATGTCTGGTTTTTTTCTCTTCTGCTGCAGTTTATTTAAGCAAAATTTCTCCAGCTTATTTTTGTATTGCAACAAGGATACACTCAACAACTCATTGTTAAAGAATATGCTCTTTTTCAGATATATGTGCCTAGGGAATTTTTAAACATTGTCTTTACATTGTCTGTTTTTTAAACTTCCTACTAGAACAGTCAATATTCTTGAAGCATGAATGAAAATTAAATGAATGAGCAGTCCTAATATTTGGTCAGAATGCTTTGTTGCTTGAATTAAGATGATTTGATGCTGTTCAGGATCATAGAATTACTTCATATTCTACAATATTTAGTTTTCCATGGGCTCCAATACAGCACTGACATACCCAGGCTGCTCTTTGCAAATATGTAGAGCTTTTGAAGTTTCATAACCATAGCTGTGAAGATTAAGGCCTATACGAGGGTGATGGCAATCCAGTATGAAATTGGTTCCAATTTTATTATCACAGACATGTGCACACACATCATTTGCCTGTGGCAGTCCAGTTTATAGTAAATAACTGCTTAACATCCCTCCAATCTCTTGCAGTTTCTTTCTCTGAAGTGTAATAGTTCTGTGAAAGAGTGAAGAAAGAACACAGCAGACAGTTAAAACATTTCTCTGAAATGCAGAGAGGGTGAGGTACAAAACCAAAGTGGAAGGTTATTACATCATTACAGGTGGCAATACAAAACACAGATTGTCGAGCACATGCTTTAAGTGTTTTCTTATTGAGTTAGTTTTTACATCATCTTCAGTAAAACAGAAGTCAGCATAGAATTTGTTAGTAGCCTGGCAGGTTTTTGCAAGCTTTGAAACAAGCAAACACAGGTTTTGTAAAACTAAAGATGAGAAGTGAATACTTGAGTTGGGGATAATGAGCAGTAGTCAGATAAGAAGTCAGAGGGAGGGCCCATTTAAACAGAGAACAGAGTTGTTAGTGGTACACCAGATGATCTGAAAAAACATAAAGCAAATTGGCCAAGACTCAAGTCACTCAGAGAAAATTAAACTATATTTGCAATTACAGGGCTGATAAGAGACAGATACTGCTTACCTTGTCACCCCACTGGAAGCACTGTTAGATGAGCAATCCAGAATTTTGTTATTTTGAGGTGCAATCCAATACTTAGAGCTACGGACATGCACACCATCAGAAAGAGCCTAAGCTTCTTACTAGCAGGGCTCTCTAAAACTGATTTTAACTCAATGAAAACAAGGTGTGACGAGCCACGTAACACTGACTTTCTAGTAAATTCCATCGTTGGTAAAAAGGGAAATTGAGAAAACCAAGTTGGGAAAAAACGTCTGTAACTGTTGTGGGGGCTTTCCAGAAATGAAAAGTTGTCACATATTTCATGTCATCAACATTGAAAGGACATCTCTACTCTAAAGCTCTTTGCAGTTAAAGGCACATGGAGTTTTTTATTTAAAGTTCTGTACAGACTTCAAAGACCGTTTGCTGATTGGATATTGCTTAGCTTTGTCCAACTGCGCTAATAATTGTACAGAAGCAATTGCTTTTGCTCAAAAGAGCTCCTTTTTGGATAAGACTTACATAGTTTTGCAAGGTTTAGAAATTGGACTCAACATTAAGTCAAAGCGCTGGCCTGGAATTGTTCCCCATGCCCCCTCCTTTTGCACGCTAACCTAGAAAGGGAATTAAGACTGAGAACCATTTCAGACTTTCAGAGCATCTGAAACTGCTCACTTGGAACCCCTTCATGAATATTATATTCTATTGCACGATGCATTGCCTGCAATGTCTGGGATAGAAACAAGAGAGTTATTACTCATTGCTAAAACGTTTCACTAAGATGTGTAGCGTGAAATCATGATGGAAGTGCTTAAAGCGCAGATAGGGAAGTTTTTTCTGTTATAGGCAAAAAACTTCAAACAAAATATCTTCCATTTATTATCATCTTAAAATTGTTGTCATAATGCAATTATGCAAATGAGGAGCTGCAATCACACTGAGTGTTTGTTCTATTTTTGACACATATACTAACTGGATTGGGGCAGCATTTAAAACAAACAAACAAAAAAAAAAAAACCCCCAAAAAAACAAACAAAAACAAACAAACAACAACAGCAACAAAAAAAAATACCCAACCCCCATGCACAAAGCCATGCATCTGAACTCAGCGAATGTGAAAGAGCATGAGAAATTCCTGTTAGAACCATTCCCATTACATTGCATAAAGAAAAGATAGCAAAGTTTTGGGGTGTGTTTCCCCTCCTCCATTTTTCACAGGATACTGTGTGGAATGAAGCGTTGCTGAGGCAGTCAGCAGCGCCTCTTGTTTCCCAATTTCTGCCTTGTTTTCCCTTTCAGACCCACCAGTTTTCTCTCTCTTCCCTCACTCTTCCACAAAAGATTTCCAGCAGAGAGCAGCTGGTGCCTCGTTTTGGCTGCTTTCCCCAGACTCTGGGGGCTTTCACTAGAAATCAATGGCTGCTTATTTTACCCAGTACTGTGTTTTTTATATGTGGACTGACATGGCCTCAACCATACTGACCCATTCTGCTGAGCCATTTCTATTCAGACGTGCCTCTTTACAAATAGCGGAAATTAGTAGAGGGCCAGTGTCAAACTGCTTGTCACATCTTGTTTTCAATCTGTTGAAATCAGGTTTATAGTGTCCCATTCAGAAGCCTAGGCTGCTTTTGAACACAGACAATGCATTTCAGGCATTCCATCATGTGATAAATCCAGAACTTTACATTGCTATCAAAAATTAATCAAAATTGTTACTCTTTTGAATTTTCTGAAGTAACTTATTTGCTTGGAATTTGTTGTCTTAATTGCACTATGTCACTTGCTTATAAGTATTCATCTCCGTAAGATGTAAAATCATTCCTAGTTGATCTGTCAGTGTAGCAGTTATACCATGCGAATTAGTTATCCTCTTGATTTAGCAGCAATGAATAAGTGAATGAATGAATGAATGAATGAATTAACGAATGAATGAACGATCAGAGGATAGCTAGAATGGAAGTAGTAAAACTGAGCTACTTGTATTCTCTTTGGCTTCTAGGATTTTCTGTCAAATATAGTTTCAGTTTATATCTCTATCTAATAAGCAACCTTCTTGAATTTTAGCAAGGCAAATAGAGCTGGAGTTACAGTAGATATTATGTGTTATTTCAAAAGAAGGAAGGAACTTTTCTAAAGTGCTCGTACTCTTAAAACTTTGTGGAAAAATAAGTTTTTAATAATAATAATAAGGTTTTTTTTATATAATAAGGGGTTTTTTAAGTTTTTTAAGGACTATCATTCTGCAACTCAGCAATGTGTTATTGGTATATTGCTATGTTATCTAAGCATGAATGAAAACCTTATCACATGTTAAGAAACCTCATAAACAGAAAATAATTTTATCTGAACTCATTTGAAAGTCTTCACACTCGCTAAGGACTTTATCCTTAATAAGTGCAAATGCTTTGAGTGTTTGATGGCATTTGGTTGCCAAATAATAAAGCAATTGAAATAACATATGCAAAATGCACACTATATGATTTTCCACTATTTTTTTACAATATGAAGAGGTGTAGAGTTCCATGCAAGCACTACTCACTACATGCTGTAAAGCAGCTGCTGCCATGCACTTGTCAGAACTTTCAAAGGGTTACCCTAGGAATACTTATTTGAATCTGGATAAGTGTTTATTCAAATGAACAGTCAGCCACAACTTTTTCTATTCTTTGAAAAGTGAAAAAAAATATTAAATGGGAGTGGTGGAACACCACAGAAGTTCAATGCTGTAGTGGAAGGAAAGTTAGAAAAAAATCAAATGTTCTGCAACACACAGCACTCAAAACTGCTGAAAATTCTTCTGAGAACTCCAATATTCACTAGCCATCAAACTGTTAGGCCTGACTGCAAAGAATAAAGATGTCTCTGTGTCAGTGCCAACAAGCAGCTCCTTCTGATAACTGGGCTCCAGCAGTTAACATCAGGAGCTGTGGGTGGCTTGGAAGCAAATATTGGAGTTTGGCAATGGAGACATTAGCAAAAACAGATATTTCCTGTAAAACTAAATTCTTACTCCCTGAACTTGAGCTTATTATCTTTGTTTTGGGTGTGTAGATGCTTCAGGAGTTGCACAATTCAGCAATCTGTTCTCATTTTCCGAAAGCAACTGGTTTTGCAGATCTGAAAGTTACAAAGAAAAGATTGGTGAGGAAAGATACATTCTTGAGTCTTACTGACTGCAGGATAATCAGTAAGTATCACTTGGGCTATGTGGTGGGTTAACTTTAAGCTAGAAAATAAAATGAAATACCACACAGCACAGAGGAGGTGGTATTATAATTTTTAAAGCGTCTTCTGAGGTCAGTTATCTCTTAAGTCTCATGTAACGGTGCTATGGCTAAACTCCATTAATCAGTGGTCTGACTTATGTTCAGAAAAGATTTTCTCACGATTCCCATCTATGACATTTTGGATTATGGCCTGAAAACATCAAGAACAGCCCATTATTTCAAGTTAACTAGATGCAAAGCCAAAAAGTGCCATATCACATCTTTCAAATGCATGAAAATTTGAGCCCAGATCATAGTACAAAGTCTCCATTGAAAATAGTTTTCCCAAAATATTTTCATGAAGCCTCAAAAAGCTTATTTTATCCTTTGCATTTTAAAAAGTGCATTTTCTTTCTGAATTCTCCTTGTTTATAATATCAAAAAAATACATCACGCTCATTGCAAGTCAGTAGAAAGGTGTATGGGCAAGCCTTTAGTGTATAGTTTCTTGCCTGGCCTGTGGAACAGAATGTGAGATCTTGAGCTTCCATTCTCATGGACTGACATTAGACATTGGAATTTTGTAAAACAAAAGTGGCTTTTAAAACTATGTCTAAAAAGCAAATGTTCCTTTTTTGAGAGTTTATGTTCTTGTATTTCTCTGTAAAGCCACAATTTCAATTTTGCCAATTGTTGCCAAAATTTGAGAACATCTGAATTTTTCTTTTTAAAAGAGCATTGAACATTACATGTTCTGTGTTTCTTAACAAATCTCTTTCAAGTATTATTTATTTATCATGAAAGTGGAAAGAAAGGCCAATTAGCCAAGGTTTTCTTTCCCTCGTAGGTCACCTTCAGGGTAGAGCAGAAAGTATTGTGCCTGAAAGGAGAGAAGAGTGGAAAAAAATAAAAATCAGATAGCATAGAAACAGGCCTGAATTAAAGGACAATTACATCATATCACCTCTTCATTTTGGCAGAGATTTTATAGAGAAAAGTCCTGGAAGAAGCATGCAAAGCTGTCTAATACTGCTGGAGATAATGTTTATTCCTTTTCTCTGAGCTAAGAAGGTGAAATCTGACCACAGACTCACAGAAGAAGTTATGTAAAAAATTAGCCTTCTGAAGAAATTTTGTCATTTTTAAAAGAGAAAATGAAAGTTAAGCTTGGAAGAGACAAAATTAATGTTTTCAAAATTTTCAGTAATTCACATGTTTGAAATTTTGGAGCTATATAAGCTGTTTTTTCAACGCTGAATTGTTTTGCTGACTATTTAAAAATACCTTTTTTTTGTGCTTTTTACAAAACATAAAATACAATTTTGAACGCATGAAACCTCATTTTAAAATACAGGAAATGCAAGAATCTGCTATCATTACGGTTATTCTAAACAGCTAGGTTATTCTAATTTCAATTTCAAATCCTTCCAGTGTTGCCAAAGTCTTGGAAGTATTGCTGAGGTTTAAAAGACTCATCCCCTCATTAGGCATATTTACATACTTAAATTAAAAGTCCAACCAGATCTTGCTCAACTTTAAGCCAGCTTAATGCCCTGCCAGCGTGAAGAGTGTCATCTGTAGTGAAAAGAACTGAGTGTCTCTTCTTATGGTGAAGCAGTCAATTCTGTAATTTCTTACACATGATGAAGGACAAAAACTATCCTCAGTGACTGGGGGCCTTGGAATGCAATGTTGAGTATTCCATTTCATTTCATGAGCTCTATGATTCCAAGTCGTGTGTACATAACTAATAAAATGGCTGAAACAATATTTCTCATATGTTTACAAGCACAGATCTCAGGCATGCAGTATTTTAATAACCAATAGGTATTAAGGATACTTATTAAACATATAGTGCAGGAAATGGTTTGGATGACTGCACAGGAGCAGAGAAAGAACCATGTTAGGGACCAAATCTATGAGTGCTGCCTGTAAAGGAAATGTGAGCAGGTCTGTGTGTCATAATTTGGAGTAATAACCTGTTCCTGGAAAATACTGCTGTATAGTGGTTTTTATACCGCATACCTGTTTTGACTTTTTTAGCACAAAGTGGATAATAAAATTATTTTATTATATTCACAAACAATTCATCATTCTAGATGGCACTAGTACACATGCTTGTATCCCAAAAAAATACATCAAGAAGCACTTCAAGAATAATAGCAAATTGAATGATGAGAGATGTATCAAACTGGAATCATTGGTCCTGAAGATCTCTAGTTAAAGGAGGATGGTGAATGCCTTGGCTAAAAGCAACAGAGTTCTTTATCTCTGCCTGAGCCATCAGAGGCAATACATATTTCCAGAAAACAGGAAAAAAAATACTGCATGTTATTTCCTATTGTTGTCAATAACAAGGTATGTGAAAAATACAGAAACTATAGTGCTATATTTATGATTTCTTAGTAATGAAAGGTGTTAAATTACTGATGTGCATAGATGCATTAATTTATCTTCTTTTGAATAACCTTTTAAATGTGATCTTGGAGTAAGTCACTTAGCAAGAGAGATATGCCTCAAGGAAAGTATTACAGCTTTGGGTTGCATTTTAAGGCAACTAACCTCTTATTTCCATTTGTATGTTAGCAGCAGCAACCATCTCTTCCACAGCACTTTGCTTCCCAGAACCACAGGAGTTCCACAATTTCTGGTCTAGAATTTTGTAGAACTTGTGTATATGCTGCCTTTTTATGTACATATGTGGCAGACATGCGCATGCTTTTATTGCAATTACACAACCTTTCTTCATGTATTAAGTCTGTATAAAAACTACAATGGAATAGCACCTATTCTGCATATCTATATGCTAGAAGGTTATATTACAGGGAGAGTGCATATATACACATCCCATAATTTCACTTCAGCATGCTTTCTAGAAAACACTTTTTTCAAGAACAGAAATCAAGTTTTCTACTTCACGGTCTATGGTTTTAGGCATTCTCCTACGATTTCTTTAATGTTATATATAGCTGTAGAAGTGCATAGTGTTAGAAATAAGACTTAAAGAGATAATAAGATATGCAAGACTGTCTTTGAGGTTTCTCAAATGTCTGCAAGCCTCCTGTTTTTTCCACCAGCCACATTCTTTCCCTGACCTGAGAAAGCATCATTATTGAAGCAATATTTAAGTGCTCAAGAGTCACTTAAATATTGTCTGAATGGATTTGAAAAGAAGTGTGCTTAACACTCAAGCTAACATACAGAGTTCATCAAAGTTTTACTATACAGTTTAAAGATTAATTTATTCCATTGTCTTACTACAAGATATCTGCTGATTTATCCTTATGATCAGTTTCTGTAGATGTCCTAAAAGCTAAAGATATGTTTTCTTCTTCAGCTAAATGCTATAGAGTCTTTAAAAATCATTTGCTTGTATTCAGGCTGCATAATTTGTTTTAGGACAGATACACCTAATCCATTACAATGGCTCTTAACATGACTGGAAACAAATGTTTGGTGAGGACTTAGGAGAAGTTTTAGGGAATTTTACAGGAATCAACAAGGTTCTGATTCTTATTTAATATTTCCTCATGAAATATAAATTATCTGCTTCTTTCTTATGCCATATATACAAAAGACTGAAGAAGCAGCAGGACAGGGGGATTCTAAAACATCAGACATCTTGCTTTTAAAATATTTGTGAAGAGACATATTTTAAGGAAGAATAGATTGCTAGTAATAGCCTTGAAATGTCTAAACTTGGCTAATTCAAATTTTATTTTCTTTTTCATTCAGAAGAGAAGCTTCAATGTGCTATTCAAAACTTTTAATTGTAAATGGAATTTCTACAAGAATTTTAGAAGCTGTTGACTAACAAAATATTAAATTAGTGCCCAGCTATTAAAAACTTATGCCAAATACACCCTTATAATGAGTGGTAGTATGTTTGCAGCGGTTAATGGGAGCCCTTAAAACAGAAGTCCATCCAATTAACAGAAGTGATAAATAAGCAGAATTAATTTGGTTTCCATTTTTCTTCTGTAAGTGGAACATGTGAGAGGACATGTTTAGACTTCTGCAATAGCTGCACTGTTGGGCTTGTACTAACGCTGAGCTAAGAAATCTTTCATCAGTAAAGATCATCTGAGCTGCTGAATTTTCTGACCATTCAAACTCTCACACTTTCTTCTGAGATTAATCAAAATACAGGATCCTGGAGTTATGCATGGTATAATACTTAATCTATAAATTGAGATAGAGAATTTACATTATGTGGGCGTGTCAAATAGGAGAAGATCATAGGAGAACATTCACAGGAGAAGTTCAGTCTCAAGATCATCCAAGGAACCTGAAAGTGTAGATGTTGTTCATGAGATCTGATGAGGTGCATCTGCAAGTCTGGAGGAAACTGGCAGACTCAGTGGTTCATCTGTCAAATCTGTGTCTCTGCAGTTTAGAGACAAGGATGTCATGTGGGACACTGTAAAATGAATTGCAGAAATCCTAGTAGATTATGTCAGTCACTCTTCCCTTATCCACCAATGCTGTCATCCTGTTATAGAAGGCCATCAATTTGTAAGTCATGATTTGCCTTTAATGAAACCATGTTGGCAGTCACCAATTACCCAATTATTTTCATGTGTCTTAGCATAGTTTTTATTCCTTTTTTAAAAATGGGGGTGATGGGGAGTGTGGTGGTATTTTATTTACAGGCAGTGGGAGCATTATTGGACTGCCATGATTTCTTAATTATGATGGATGATGGCTTGGCAACTTCTGTGTGGTAAAATACTGGAATAGGCTGGCCAGAGAGATGGTAAACATTCCATCCCTGGAGACACTGAAGGCCAGGCTTGATGCGGTTCTGGGCAACCTGATCTAGTTGAAGATGGAGCTCCTCCTGTATGAATATAGGATGAGAAAGTTGGGGCTGTTCAATCTGGAGAAGACAAGGCTGTGTGGAGACCTCAGAGCAGCCTTCCAGGATCTGAAGGGGGCCTATAGGGATGCTGGGGATGGACTCCTCATTAGGGACTGTAGTGATAGGACAAGGGGTAATGGGTTCAAACTTAAACAGGGGAAGTTTAGATTGCATATGAGGAAGAAAGTCTCTCTTGTAAGGGTAGTGAGGTACTGGAATGGGCTGTCCAAAGAAGTGGCAAATGTTCCATTCCTGGTGGAGTTCAAGGCTGGGCTGGACAGAGCCTTGGGTGGCATGGTTTAGTGGGAGGTGTCCCTGCCCTTGGCAGAGGGGCTGGAACTAGATGATCTTAAGGTCCTTTCCAACCCTAACTTTCCTATGATTCTATGGTTCTATGCTGCTGCTCATTGCAGGGGAGGTGGACTAGATGACCTTCACTATGAGAGTAGTGAGGAACTGGAACAGGTTACCCAGAGAAGCTGTGGCTGCTGTGCCTGGCAGTGTTCAAGGCCAGGTGGATGGGGCTTTGTCCAACCTGGTCTAGTGGAAGGTGCCACTGCCCATGGCAGGGGACTGGGACTAGATAGTCTTCAAGGTCTCTTCCAACCCAAACCATTCTATATTCTTTCTAGTCAGTGGTGATTTCCAGTTTCAAGACAAAACCAACAGTGTTACAGGCTTGCAGCTGTTGTACTGCAGTAATGGGCTGAAAGATAAGTTCAACAATTGCATATGAAATAGTCTGATTTAATACTAAAATCTACTCCTCCGACTGAGCCATGATGGAGGCTGGCACTTGATTCAGTGCCACTTAAAACTTGAAGCTATACTCTTGATAGGCAATACTTATGCGCCCTCAATCTGTCAAGCAAGAGATTTTAATTTTATCCTGTTTTCTGCATTATACCTGCATGCATACAAGATGGTATCCACCACTGCTTTCATATTCCAGAGATACACACTGGTAAAATATTAATTCCCTCACCTCTGTTTGTGGAATTTGGATGTTGTTCTGGCATTTTTTGTTTGGTTTTTCTTTTTCTTTTTTTTTCCTCCTTTGTGTGGTTTTATCTGCTTGTCCTCTCATTTTTGACTCCTTTTTTCTGTAATCAGGCATGCTTCGAGCACAATCACAGTCTATTTAGTTGGTCCTATGAATACACTGTAATTGGTCCTTCAGATGTTGAATAAATAAGGAGCAACTCATATATGTCAAAGCATTTCAAATCAGCAATATAGAAAAATTATCAGTCTTAATGAGGGAGGAGAACTGCAAAAGTCTTTGCGAAATGCTCATCACACAAGTCAAGATTAATTTGCCTTTGCAATCCACAGTCAGAATCTTGACGTGGGATTAGTTTTTGCACTAATGGCAGCACTATGCAAGCTGAATAAACCATGTTATTTCAGATACAATCCTTATTTCATATATGTATGTATTTCATACACAACAGTGTACTGTGTTTGGTACACTGCTGCCTAGTGTTCTGTTATGCTGCAAAAGCAATTTCAGTGAGCTATATTATTTGGACAACACAATTTATTGACCCATCTTTCCAGGCACTGGTTACACTTTGAAAAAAGCTGGATGGTGCTTTCGCTTTGCCAGCTGTGGCAGCAATAAGAAAATGCGAGGGTGATGGTCATGATTCTTACTGACATATTATATCCTGGTATCTAATAACAGCTGACAAAAAGGCACCTGCATATGTTCCTTGAATTGTTTAAAGGTGACAGACTCAAAGCTAGCAAAAACAAAGGACAGCCGTGCAAAATGATTTTGATGTGCAAATTTTGTTTACGTGAAGTAAGTATTGAAGAAACAGTAATAAGATCTACATCTAAAAATATTATCAGTAGCAACATCACCAGGGTTTTTATTCCTGATGGGCCTAGTCATATCAAAGCTCTGGCAAAGCTAAGAAATGAAATATCATGATGTATTTTTCTTTAGTTGAATTCATTTGGGTTCTATTCCTACAGTATTTATCGAAATAGCACTTTTCAGCAGCTCCTCTGAGGATCACAGCATTCTATTTCAGTTCACAAAGTTAGTGTGATATTGTTGGGCCAGACGTGAGGCAGGCAAAGGGGGAGAGGGGGGAAGCAACCAAGTAAAATCCATCAGCTAGCCAAAAGAGAGGAACCATGTCTTTCATGTTTTCTAGTTCATGATTATTTTCTCTCAAAACAGATCAAAATTTTGCATAATAATTTTCATGAAGTGGACCAAGGCAGAAAGGTAGCAGTTGTGTATCATATTGAAACAAGTTATCATAGATACAGCTATTTCTTTGAACAAATATTTGAACATTGGGATAAAACCCTACATACCATCTATTCTGTTTCTCTTCTATTAATGTAACCATGATAGTCTATTATTTTTTCAAGTGCTCTCAATATTTCTGTGAAGTAGCAATTCTTGCATATGGACTTAATATTATGTTTATTTCCCATCTTGCTTGTTAAAAAAAACAAATTCTGGATTGCAGTGTCATATCCATGAGAATATCGGCTTTACCTAAGAAGTTACGCTCTAATTTACAAATACAGTGAATGCCACAAAACATTATTTTTAATAGCAAACTGCAAGTGAGAAAGAAAAGTATCCATTGTACTAGTACCTGGCTTCAGGTCTAAGAACTATAAAGTAGGAATGAGAAGGAAGGAAGTAGGGTGTTTTCCTGTTTGGGGTTGTCTGGGGTTTTGTATTCTGTCCTGGGTTCAGCAGTAGCAGTCATTTTTCTCCTTCCTAGTAGCTGGTGCAGTGCTGTGGTTTTGACTTCCAGCCTGGGAACAACACTGATAACACTGATGTTTTTCATTGTTGCTAATGTTTACTCTGACCAAGGACTTTCTGAGACTCATGCGCTGCCAGGAAGGAGGGGAAGCCACGAGGAAGAAGACACAGGACACCTGACTCAGATTAGCCAAAGAGGTATTCCATGCCACAGCACATTATGCCCACTATATAAACTGGGAGCAGTTACCCGGAAGGGCAAGATCACTGCTCAGTCAGCCTGAGTATCAGTTGGCGGGTGCTGAGCAGTTGCGTTGTCTTCCCTTGTTATTTCCCTTATCATTATTATTATTGGTGGTAGCAACAGTGGTTTTGTGTTATACCTTAGTTACTGGACTGTTCTAATCTCAACCAATGGGAGTTACATTCTTTTGATTCTCCTCCAAATCCCTCTAAGACCGGGGGAAAGAAGTGAGGGAGTGAGGGAGGGGCTGCGTGGTTCTGGGCAACCAGCTGGGCTTAAACCATGACATATTCCCTAAGCAGTTTACCATTCCAGTATTAAACAATTTCATGTTAGCTAGACATATAGTGAAATTAAGTTTTAAAAATATTTTAATGAGACCCTCTATGGAAGGCATCATCTACCTTCATTTCTGATGTCCATATATGAACTACTTGTTTAGATTCCCTTGACTGCAAATGGAGAGAAATAAACCTTTCTAAAGTATGATTCATTTCACCTATTTCAGACATCTACTTTAGGATGAAGTAAATTGCATTCTAGAGATACCAATTTTTCTCTACTGACTGTGAATTGTATCTAGATAACCTATAAATAGGTGTCTGTAACATCTAAATTTCTAATGTAGAAAAAAATCGTATATCTGAAGTTAGAGGAGTGAATCCCACCCCATATTTCAACGCTGGAAATATTCTTGCCAGCTCAGTTTAAGAAAAATGCAACTGTTAGATGTAGTACATCTATTTTAAGACAAACATAGCAGTGCTGATGACTTTTTATTCTCCCTTTATACATGTAGCTGACAACCACAGTTAACAAATTTGTGCTACGGGTAATGTTTGTAATTCAGATATGTCGTCTAATCTGTGTCAAGACTGTGAAGTAATTTAGGGTCATTTTGGACATTTTAACACGAAACACTGTTAGGACTGAGGTTTACATCACAAGTATCAACACACATGACAGTGTGAAGATAATCCTCTCTTGTGACTTCTGCCTTTTTTAGTATATCTGAGCTGAAGGTTCATATCTAAAGTGGAGAAACTGCCACTGAGAAGATAAATTAAAATCTCTTTTAGGAACAAACTGCATCATGGAGCAAAGGCATTAGGATGCATGCACTGAAATCCTAGCATGAGAATTTGAGAAGCTTCACAACTGGTGATCTCTCCGTGATCATGCCACTTACTGGCATAAGCAGATTAGAACTGTATCCAGACACCACATGTGCCAAGTTGATTGAGAGGAATTGAGAAGGAAGCACAGAAATTTGCACACTATTACAGCCTTAGCACGTACGTACTGCTTTGGAATGGTCAACAATGTCTTTTTGTAGGAAAACGCTGTACATTTGGAAAAAGTTGCATCTCAACATCCTACACCTGGGAAGCAACTTTAGTAACAATGAAATACCAGACTGGGAGAGAATATAGACTATTAGCCACTGAGAAAAAAATTCCTCCTTGAGCAATGATTTAAGCTAACAATTCCTGAAAATTTAAAATGCTTCCTTAATACAAAAAAAATATTACTAACTGCAGTCTTTTCATATTCTGTAAATTATTCCAGTAAAACAAGAGACAGTAACTTTGTGTCCTTTAAGCTGAAAATGAAAACTAGATACACGTGTTCAAGTCCTTTGCTGAATGCTGTTTCTCAAGAGAGTGGCTGAGCACGCAGATTCTAGGGATGAATATGCCACTGAAATAAGTCCATTGATGTAGTCTCCATTTTACAGCACAGCTAGCAGGAGCAACTGCTACATTTTCCTAAGCACAAAAGGTGCATTGTGGTCAAAAGGCACTTCACTTAGACTAAGCAAAATGGTAAATTTTTAGCCAAAATCTTTTCACAGGAACCAGGGTAACTCTGGAAGATCTGAAGAAAGGTTGACTTGCTACCTGGGTGCCTTGAAAGATGGCTGCTTGGATGACAAGAGCTCAGAGCCTGCAGGGAGTATGGGTGAGCATGCAAACAACGCTTTAGAAAAGGCAATGTACTTTCACTTCTGTGCTTTCTGAGATAGCCATGTGGCATCAGTGCAACGGGGAAAAAGGATTATGGCTCCACTCAGTGCTCCTTGTTACTTACAGGTTTTTTTACTCCCTGGAGTTCTTAATCTCTTCTTCGCAATTGCTAGTTTACAATGGTGTTAGCAACCGTAACTTAAGTCTATTCTGGCAACACTCCAGAGAACAAACACAGAAATGTGTGAAAGAGTTATTTCATGTGCCAGTGGAATTTTACTTCCACTGAAAAAGTTTAGTGGCTAGAAGTCCTTCATGTCTTAGAAACTTGCCACAGAAAAGATTTTTATAAACCCCTCTATTAGGAAAGAGTGTGGGGACTTTGTTCTGTGACATTCAGCACCTTAAATGAAATGCAAAAAGAGTTACCTGTGCTGCAGAACACTGGCAGCTGGCATGTTGGAAACCAGTCAGTAAATAGTTGAAGGATACTCTCCTTCATCCTACATAGCTATCTGTATTACAATTATTTGTTATGACTAATTCAGTGTAATTAGCATAATACTTAGATGCCAACCTTAAATATGTTAGTGAACAGAATTTCTGTGGTTTTCTTTTAATAAAAGAAACATTCTGTGAACTTGTTTCTTAGACTTATTTTAATGTGTTAACTACTTTAGCAAATTGGTTACTTAGAAGCCTCATTCTTCTCACTGTTGTGTATATGTATGTGCAGTAATTGTACAGAAAAATGCAACTGAATTGTTTTGTATTCATAATAGAGCCAAGGCTAATGGGAATGTTTTGTGGGTTTCACTTTGGGATGCACACAGTGGCACCAAAGGAGAAAGCTCGAAGAGTCTAGATCTACAGAAGACAAGTGAAAGGCAGAAATGCTAAGAGTCAACTACAGAAAAGACAAAAATTATTAAGACAACATAGATACCTCCTACCTTATCAAGAAATCTGTGTGTCACATGTGGCAGCACTCCATGGACATATTCTGTGTGCTATGGTGATAGATTTTCGGAGTGTTAGGGTAGGTGCACAGAGGTGTAGTATAGGGATAAAGTGGCTCTGTTTTCCTTAGTATGTGTCCTGGCATCAGGGAGCACCTGATCTGACTCTGCAGCATGGGATTTGTCTCTTGCCCTCTTGTCAGGTTACATCATTCCAGAAGAATGATAGTGGTTAGATGATGTGAGTGTTCCTCATGTAGGTGTGTGTTCTGCTAGGATCAGTGTCAGACTGCATCATCATAGCAAGTTGAATTGGTGTTTGCAGAACAGGCTGGATTGACCTGCACAGTTCTTATTACCTAGATTTGTTTCTTAAAACTGCTGGCATGTTCAGATAAGCATCTACGGATTGGGACTCTCAAGTAATATGTCATATTTTAGTTTTTTACTCTGAGGCACAAAATCATTCTTTAGAAAGGAAAGCTGGCAGTTTTATGCCATCATGTTATCCAGAACTGGATACAAGAAATCCATTTTTGCATGCATTAGAGTGGGTAAAATTGACAAAAGACATGAAACAAAAGGTGGGAATGTCCTTTTTCTGGTCCAGTAATACAAATGCACCCATTTTATAGTGTTATGTGGTAGATAATTATGACGTGCCTTAGGCTTTGCTCAGATCTCTTCTCAAAAGAGAGTAGACATCAATTTGAATCTAATTTCCAGTAGATCATACCTGAAAATCTCAATCTTCTTGTGCATTCTGTTTCCTCTGTCTGCAAATCTGTGGCCACAAAGTGGAATAGCATCAACAAAGAGATGGAGACAACCTCACTTGAGAATACCTGCTTAGCTTGCTGTCTTTGGCAATACAAGGCTTAGTTTCTTCTTCCAGCTCTGGATGTGGTTGAAGAGGCTGACCTAAGAGATTTACCAACTCCAGGTCTATGTGGTCTTAAGTGCTCAGGAATTGGGCATGAGCTAGACTGCTACCATATAAAGCTTCATAAACAAGACTAATATCAGCCTTGAGATTTGGTAGGATACCGAAGAATCTGTTACTCATCCCAGAGTCTTCTTATGCATGCATTGGCTATGCTGCTCTGGACATCTCACTACAGGACCAAGAAGCAGATAGGTCATTTCATTTGATGTTATACATCTAGCCTCAGGCAGGCCTGCAGGCTCACTCTATACACAGGGAAAGTTATCTGTGGAATGGAAATAAGAGTTTTGACTGTTGTGATCCTGCCTTTTCTAGACTTGAGTACTTTTCTTTTGTTTCCTACTACTTGTTCACTTCCCATATAAATATAGAAAACCCATGTTTATGGATTCTAGTCAACTCAAGGGGATGACTGGCAATCACCTATAGTAGACAGCCACTTTCAAATGTCACAACTGACCTTAAAATGTCTGCTTCCCTCCCCTGACAGTACAAGGAGATTGGCAGTCTAACAGAGTAATTTTTAGAGAGCTAAATTATGTGAGACTAATTCAACACTCGCTGTTGCCTAAAAACTGAATTGAGAGGCATAAAGTGCAAGTTGGTGTTCATGTCCTGAAGGATTTACTTAAAATCACAGAATAAATCTGTGGAAGAGAGGTTTGAAATAGAAAGCAGACATTACTAGAACTAATCCAGAATATAAACACTTTCTACTGAATCATACAATCATAGAATAGTCAGGGCTCGAAAGGACCTCAAGATCATCTAGCACCAAAACACCCTGCCATGGGCAGGGACACCTCACACTAAACCATGTCACTCAAGGCTCTCTCCAACCGGGCCTTGAACACCACCAGCAATGGAGCATTCACGACCTCCTTGGGAAACCCATTCCAGGGTCTCACCACCCGTACAGTAAAGAATTTCTTCTTCATATCCTATCTCAACTTCCCCTGTTGAAGTTTGAGCCCGTTACCCCTTGTCCTATCACTACAGTCCCTCATGAAGAGTCCATCCCCAACATCACTATAGGCCCCCTTCAGATCCTGCTCTGAGGTCTCCATGCAGCCTTCTCTTCTCCACGCTCAACAGCCCCAACTTTCTCAGCCTATATTCATATGGGAGGTGCTCCAGTCCCCTGATCACCCTCGTGGCACCCCTCTGGACTTGTTCCAACAGTTCCATATACTATTTATGTAGAGGACACCAGAACTGCACACAATACTGCAAGTGAGGTCTCATGAAAGCAGAGGGGCAGGATCACTTCCCTCAACCTGCTGGTCATGCTCCTTTTGATGCAGCCCAACATACGGTTGGCTTTCTGGGCTGCAAGCACACACTGCCAGCTCATGTTCATTTTCCCATCGACCAACACCCCCACGTCCTTCTTCGCAGGGCTGCTCTCAATCTCTTCCCTCCCCAACCTGTAGCTGTGCCTGACATTGCTCCGACCCAGGTGGAGGACCTTGCACTAGGCATGGTTAAACTTCATCAGGTTGGCATCAGCCCACCTCACAAGCGTGTCAAGGTCCCTCTGCATGGCATTCCTTC
>JARCZZ010017972.1:6185-29479 GCA_030323915.1 Brotogeris chrysoptera
TCCCCCCCCCCCCCCCCCCCAGTGTTGTGCTTTGAGATTCAGAATTAAAACACATGGATGTTTTCCCTCTCCTGGGAACTTGTTTGAATGTGTTTTGCAAATCTGCGTGTATTTGGGCAAGACTGGATCATAGTAACAGACATCTACAATTCATATAATTGGTCTAATTGCATAGGCTGAGCCAGTTTCTCTGAAAATGCTCATGGACACGTGTTTTGTGATAATGTATTTGTACCTTTAGCCTGATGTGTGTATGAAGCAAATTTCTGCATGTTAATAGTTACTTAATACACAGTAACAGTGTATTAGGCAAAATATATAAACTGTGAGTCTTAAGCAGTGGATTACAGCTGCTGAGAGGACATTTCCCCTTTCTTTTCTCTTTATCTGTGTCAAAGGTTTGTATGGTTTTTTGTTTCCTGGATTTTTGGGTTTTCCCCACTAGCATTCGTATCTTCCTGCAGTGTTCATGATACTTTCTGGGTTGGGCAGCTCCTTCTTCAGTGCCTTGTGTCTTCAGCTGCACCTTGATGGCTCTTGTGGGGCAAGGCAAAGACTGGATGACATTTTGGTTCTTTATCTGTTGCCTTGCAAATCAACAGAGTAACCTGTGGTTCTCTCCTATTCTGTGCATTGTTCTTTGCTCTATTTTGCTTTAGCCAGTCAGAATGTATTTTCTGTGTTTCTGAATGGAATAAGAAACATTTGTGTTTCTTCAAAGCTCTGGTGGGAGGCAAATAAACTAAGAGTTCGTTTTGGTGACCTAAAGCTTTGATGCCAGAGGAAATTGTATCATCTTTCTATGGCTTCACTGTGGATCTCTGTGTTAAAGTGCAACAGCAATTTCATTTTTAGCTTGTATTACAAGCTACTGCTTAAAATTGTCCACTGGTTTTCTACTCCTTACCTCTCCCACAAATCAACCTTAACTACATTATTTTTGTTGATTCCTGTACTATAATTACTGACGAGCTGAATTCTGGTTGCCTTTACAGTCTCTCCTGGTAACATCTAATGGAAGTGTGTGTGTGTGTGTGGGGGGGGTGTGTGGGAACCTAGCTTTTATGACTTGGAAGTGCAAAGTGGCTAGTTACAATCACTGCTTGCCTGTTATTTATCTTGGGCCAGTTTCAAGGAGCTCTGGTAGCAATGTCTGAAGTATTTCAGGGTTTGTTAAATGTCCCCCAGGTGAAGTATATTGTAAAATTCAAATAATTAGGAAGATTGAGTGGTTTTGTGGCAACCCTTGTGTGCCAAACTCCTCAGCAGTCTGTTGAGGTGAGGAAAAAGTGGAAACTGGGCCATCTAAATTAAGTGGTTTGTGCATATGAAAAGGGTAAAGAACCAGATGGAGCAGGCAAATTATATGTCGGAAGCTCCCTGTGACTTTCACAGTATTGTAGGTCTTATTTGCAAGTCTCTGAAGTTTAAAACAAAGATAAAATTATCTTTTAACACTGAAGCTTTAAAAATAAATGCTATACACTTGATACATTTAAAAAAAAAAAAAAAAAAGAAAAGACAAAGTGCCCCTGTACCCGCTGCCTTGTGTTGAGGGGGTTTTGGCTCAGGCAGCATTTGTATAATGAAATTACGTTGCCATCTCTCTATGTAGCAGCATGTAAACTGTAAGGGAGGCAGGGAATTGGAGCTGGATTCTATTGCAGACTGAACCAAAATACCAAAACAAGAAGTGCAAACATATTTCCTGGACTTCAGTAGATTCTGTTCTGATGCTAGTAGTGCTTCTAATGAAGGCAAGATCTATTAAAAATAAATTATTTTTATTTGGAAACAGTTTTTAGTGCTAAAAGGCCTTTATTCTTGCAGTCAAATGTATAGCAGAATATATAATGTTTGGAAGTCAAAATTGTTAAAGTTCAAACTGTAAACAGGGTGTAAATATTTTACTGAAGGTAATCAACCATTTAAATAAATTAGCAAATGATGTTGTAAGTTTCCTGTCACTTTGAACTTGTTTTTTAAAGATTTCTAGCTAAGAATATCTCACACTTGAATCACAGCTAGTTGGAGTTACTGTCAGCATTGTGTAGGTACATAAAATTGCCTATGTTGTGCATGATGGGAGCACATGTGCTGTGAGGTATTAAAATGTGAGACTCATGGGAGAGGGCCCAGTGTAAAACAAACATTTGCTTATTGGCTTTTGATAGGTTCAAGAAGGTGCTTCTGGTTGTTGTACCTGGAAGCATAGGATAAGGATGATGATTTAATGTCATGTGCTTGTTACTAGAGTTTTAATCCCAGTAGCAACAGGTTTTGGATTTTTTTAAAATGATGTTCTTTCAGGGGTGGTGGTGGTGGTGGTGTGTAAGGTTTATTTTATGAGGTGAAAAAAGATGAAGATGAGAAATTCAACTGTGAGGGTGGTGTGAGAGCCAGCAGTTGGCTGGGGCTGGGGAGCCAGGGGATAAATAGGGCCTGAAGGGCAGGGCCTCCCCAGCTGGTGACTGTCCCAGTGCCCCAGCCAGGGAGGGGGACAGCCTTGAGGCCAGATCGGGCACCTCTATGGGGATGGGGCATGTCCTGGGTCTGGTGGGGTCCAACACCGATGGCAGGGTTGGAGATTTGCATCCTACAGTATTGCGGGGTAAGGCTGAGGGCCTGGGCGTGGTGAGGAAGCGCAGATGAGCTTGATCAGGAGCAGTGAGGCCTGTTAGTGCCCTGACAGAAATGGTGTGAGGATGCAATTTTTAAAAGTATTTTCCTAGTGGCTTGTCAAAGGAGTTGCTTCTGGTAGCTACAGTATTTCCATACGACCACTGCTTAGCTTCTCTCAGCCGTCCATGTTCAGTAGAACTGCACTCTCAGCCGTGCTTGCAAACAAGTTCATTTCTTTCCCTGTGATGGCAGAGTGCAGTGTGTGTAAGAGTTTTTAAAAGGTGATTTGTTTTGGAAAATGCTATTTGTATAGTGTGTGTTGGCTTGCTTCTGTTCTGGCCTTTAGGTAGGGCACTAGGGAATTGATTAATCAAATGCCATATTGAATTGCAAATGGAGTCTTGATTTAGAGGGGAAAAATAACACATTATCTGGATGAGAAACAGTCAAATGAGATGTCACAGTAGTGGTTTTTTGTGGGTTTGGTTTTGTTTGGATTTTTTGTTGTTTTGTTGTTTTTTGGTTTTTTTTTACTTTTAAATATTTATAGTTAAACATCTTTTTAAAATTATTTTCCATGCATGTTTAAGTGTAGATTATGAACAATTTGCCAACATCAGTCTAGTTGTTTCATCATTGCTCAGAAAGGATACTGAATGAAAGAATTTTGTTAACTAAGTTACTGAAGGCCATTCATCCTACTCTTGACATACATTATTACAAATATCTATTTAAAATCATACAGTCATCAACTACAAGTGGTTTGTTCCTCTTACATGTTAGCTTATTTAAAAAAAAAACAAACTGTAGAATTCATCCAAATCTTCAGTAGAAGAATTGGGCTCTCTTGGTATAACTAAGTCAAAACTTGAAAGCTTATGGGGAAAAAGACAATGAAGAATGTCCTGGGTTTTTTTTCCTGGTGGAATTTACGTTAATATACTTTAAGTTCTGAGCAGTGTAGGGAAGCCCAAAGTAACACCAGCCTCACTATGATGTTCTAATTAAAACTACAACAGTTCTTTGATATCTGCCGGTAACCATTAGTTAGAAAGCATGAAATTTTTAATGGAAACTTCCTTAGTATTGGTTACCAGTATAAAAAGTTAAAATAGAAGCCTCTTTTTACAATATTAACAAGCAAAAGGGGGAATTTGGCCTATTGCGTGGCACAACACAGACACTCACCACTGCACATCTCACTCCGAGTTGCAGCAAAACTTATGGAAAAAGCTTTCTGAAAGGGAGAGTAAAGGAGTCATTTGGCCTAAAGCTAATTCCGTGTAAGGAAAAGCTTGAGGTGGTACATGGTTTGTGATTCTGGTGGAGGACAGAGAGGAGATACGCATTTTTCTCTTAATGACTATAGGTTTTAATTCCTTTTTCTCCACTGAAGCAGCATTCTACACATAAAGTTTTAGAAGCAGACAAGTCCAGCATTGCTATTTTTGGGAGTCTGAGGGAAAGGCTGTGCGCACCTTGTTTTGGTGGTTAAAGTTTCAGTGGTCAACACAGTTGTCCTGCACAGAGCAGTGGAGGAATATACTTAAAAGTACCAGTCTTGCTTAGTAACTCACCTGAGGTTTGTTGGGCTTCATGGTCTTCACCTTAATTCACAACTGCTGTTTGCCACAGAAATTAGGTGTGAAGAAAAATACAGATCACCATGATCAGACCTAATCTAGGTAGGGCTAGGTTAAATGGCTGGAGGTTGTGTCCCTGTGGTCACTGCTGCTGGCAGGACAATTCTCTCCAACTGAAAAGAGACTGCAGAAGGCTGATGTGTCTCGAATGAAGGTACTCATATTTTCTTCTTTGCCCACGCTTGTTGGAGCTTTACTTGGCTGTTTTCTCTTGTGTACTTGTGCATGAAGTACTACCAGAATTACAAGTAAAATGGATGGATTTCACTGCCTTCTGACAACTGCTTTGAAGTTCTTCTTGCCACTGGATGGTTGAATATATATTGAATGTTACAGAGCATGGCCAGGAAGGGTGATGTGATATTCATTCCTGGGAAAGGACCTGGTCACGCTGTTACAAATATGATTACCACCAATCTTTATGATGAAAATAAGAAAAGCCACATGTGCTGACTATCCAGTCTTTCCTGACAGTTCTTTCTGAATCATCAACTTTTGAAAAGAGCAATAAAAGTTGTGCAAAGCCCTAACTTTCACAGGTAATCATCAACTGTGACAGTTGGCATCTCTGTTCCTGTATCTTTGAGGCTAGATAGAGATATGTCTGAATTGTTGGCTTTTCCCCTGCTCTTGGAGTGTGTCATGGTCAGAATTCAAGATGAAGTGCTTAGGAGCAGGGTATTTGCTTTTGCAAATCTTTGTTAATGAACTAAAAAAACCCCCAAAACCCCAAAATCAGCCAAAAAACTTCCCTGCATTGGACAACAATATTCAATAGCTGCTCAAAGGAAATCAGTATATCACATCTCTCTGCCTCGCTCTAAGGTTGTCACTGGTTAAGATTTTATAAAGGTTATTCTGGCTGTCCCCTAAGGCTGTATTTGTTACTCATCAAGTTAACATTACGTTATTGCCTTGCAGTATGAAAACTGGATTTTTATTTTTACTTTTCTTTAAAACTCTGAATTTTTAGTGTGATATCAGTGAGCAAGATAGAAGGCAAGTGAAATTCACTGTATCAAAGGTGTTTCAGTGTGCTTGGTTCTTCAGCAGTTGCTGGTGTGGGGTAAATGTGAAGGGAGGAAAAAAAAGGGGCAAAATTAAATATACTTAGGAGAAGTGTTGACTTTAGCTATGGAATAAGGATTGTATGGGGAAGGTAAAGGGAATCTGATTAAAAAAAAAAGAAAAAAGATTAAAACTGTAACTTACATAAGGGCAAGGTAGTTCTTTAAGAACTACTAACTATCCATGTAGAGATTAAGATCAATGGGAGCTGTGAATCCTTATTGCTTACAACTAGCTTGGAGAAACTATTTGTAAACATCTAGTGGGAAATTAGTATCAATGCAGAAGAGAGACATTTGTTTCAGCTTTTTAGGCTTGTAATTCAGTGTTAACTTACCTCTGCAATAGATTTGTGAGTAAAGAAGCCAAGCAGCGTGTACACCTACATGCTGCTTAAGGAGTGCCTGAATGGCAGTTCTGATGTTTTAAATTCCTAGCAATTTGAAACTGTGGAAGTGTGTTTCCAACTCAGAATGAATAATATTAGTCTGAACTGTTTATTGTTGCTACTCTGGATTTTTTAATAACCGTATATCACAGAATCTAGCAAATCCTATTTTCTGTTTACTCTCACCTTGTTGAACAAGGTGATTTAAGTTGCAAGCTTGCAGTATTTTACCAGCATATGGTATTGGAGAGAAATGTTAGATCCTTTATCTCAATTTCTTTCATGGGACAAGGAAAATATACTAAATTTTTGAGCAGATTCTCTGAATGCTTTTCTTGTTCTTGCTCATTGTGTCTAAAGGTTCAAAGCAGTGTCACTGTATCAGTTGTGCCAGAGCAGTGGTGGTTTAGACTAAAGTCGGTGAGTTGCATTTTTGTAGTTGGTTCAAATGAAGCCTGGAATAAGAATCATACTGGAGAGTGATTTGGATGTTTCTAGGGTAGTAAGAGCCAAGTAATTTTAGTTTGTCCCAGAGGCTAAACTGATGTACAGATCAAGGTCAGTTATTTTTTTTTTCATACTCCATCTATTCATTTTTCTTGTTCTGATGGTTTTACTTGCTGTGTGCCCAGAAGGTGTGCCAGCATGGACCACTTTGGTATCCTGTCAAAAGCCTGGAGGCAGCCCCTAGTTGACAGGTGCTTTGTATACAATGTGCGTAGACAGACCATTTACTTTTCAATTTACTTAAATTAGAAAATGTCGCTGGTGTCTCTGTCCCCCTGAAAGCTTGTTAGTAACAAACACTCTAGATCTGAATTTACCTTGAGTTTTCAGGGAAAGGAGCTTTTGCACCTTGTGAGATATAATGTTACAGGTTCTGTTTGTGTTGCTTGGGGTCCATCAGTTCCAAATTTAGGACAGTTGCCACTGATATAAAATCTATTTCATCATCTTGACTATTAAAAACTTCAGTTTTTTTACAGGAGTCATTTCAGTAGAAAAACTTGCTGCATATTGGACACATGGAATTCAAATGCTTGAGCATTTGTTTCTTGTTTATGCTGACATATATTGTTGGACTGTGTGTAAAACTTTGTGGTAGGGTTTCTTGATTTGCACGTCTGAAATTTCTGCCAGGCTGGAGATGTTTACCTGATACTGTATGGCAAGCTTCAAGTAGTGTGCAACTATGCACTTAAATGAGAGACACAAGAAAGCAGTTGTGCTGCAGAGGAAGCTGTTGTTGGGGACAGGTGGAGATGCAAGTGGATCAATTTCTGCGTCTCTACAATTCTGAGTAAAGACTGTTCTCCAGTGTTTTGACTATTAAGGGGGCCTACAAGGTTGCTGGGGAGAGACACTTCATCAGGGACTTTACTGATAGGACAAAGGGTGATGGGTTTAAAATTAAACATGGGAAGTTCAGGTTAGATATAACAAAGAAGTTCTTTGCCTTGAGAGTGGTGAGGCACTGGAACAGATTGCCCAAAGAAGTAAATTTTCAATCCCTGGCAGTGTTCAAGGCCAGGCTGGACAGGGCCTTGGCAAACATGGTCTAGAGTGAGGCATCCATGCACACAGCAGGAGGGTTGGAATTAGATAATCTTGGAGTTCCTTTCCAACACTAACTTTGATGCTATGAATATGATTAGTTAAAAGAAATCTCAGTGACAAATGTCTCTCTTGGGAAGAGCCAGGTAATAAATGTAACCAGTAGCAAGGCTATTACACTTCCTGAGGTTTTTTTTGCTGTTAACAGGGTCTATGTCTGTACACGTGTTTTCAGCTAATCTTTTCTGTCTTGATTACACACTGACCTCTGGCAGAATCCTACATTAGGGCTTGTTCCCTGTGTGGAATGTCTGACATGGCCTTCCAACTGAAAATGGTTTTCCAAGCAGATTATAATGTTACAATGCTTCTCTTCTTCTCCCCGCTCCCCCCCCCCCAGCATTGGAAAGGGCTGTCTGTGATGTAGATTTGAATCTATAATATTGTTTTATATTATTTTGGGGACAATTAATTTTATTTTTAAGTAAGGGAAAGTTCCGGGATTTTCCCTCAGTTCTCACTAGTGCACAGCTTAGCTTGACCTGTTGTTCTTGAGTTAATTAAAATTCAGGGCCCGTTTTCAAGTTATGTGGAGAGCTTAGATGAGCCTTATATTGCAGCCTTCCAAATGTGAGTGCATGCTTCTGGAGATTAAAATGCTATGTTAAGAGACTGATTAAAATGTAAAATTAAATTGCATATCATAACTTTAGATCCAAGTTTAAATTAATTGAAAGCTAAATTGCCTATAACACCTTCCACTTTTGATACTTTGATGACTTCCTGTATGATCAGATGAAACTGCAAGGCTTAAACTTTCAACTAAACATGTTTGTACACTAACAGTGAGAATTAAACAGTGACGTTTTGGAACTGGTCAATTAGAATTACAGGAGACACTGGTTATGATAAGTATCTTGTTTTGTACTACCATAACAGTTACAAAGAATGAAGAATTTGAAGGAATTCTGATGACTTTACTGGTAAAATTATGCAGTTAACTGTTTTGGAAATGCTTGTACTTGCTTTTAGAGAAACACAATTTGAAAATTGTCTGTCTTACTGCTTGGATCAAATGTCCTTTTCAAAGCTATTCTTGGCTGTTATCTGTCACATTATGAGTTTGGATGTTCTAATTTTAAAATTTTAAATCATATAGATCAGTTCACTCAGAGTATTAAACAGTTTTCAAGATGCTGAGTGATCTTGAAAATGAGCACTGAGGGATTCTGCTGCATACGCTTATGATGCAAATTTTCCTGGGGCTCACGTGTGTATGCATGTGTATAAATAGTAGTGCATTATAAAATAGTAGTGCATTATGTGACCAGAACTACACTGAACAATTTTGGCTGACAGTTACAGACCTGTGCTTTTTTATTATTTATGTTGGCAACTTATTCCATCTTATTGAAGACTTTGTTAAAGTACTAATGGATCCAGAGCTTCATGTCAGTTTGCTTTTAAATTGATGGGCTTTATGGATCACAGAACCCAGTTTGCAATGATTCAGTCTGTAGGGAGGAGGACTCTGTCCCTTGTGGCTCTTGTTTCAGAATCCCTAATTTGAAGATGACTAATGTGTTTACTGAAGTTTGTTCCTCTTATGCCATGTTTTTCTTCCTTCTTAGAATATGTATTTGGCAAGCTGTTCTCCAGATTTATCACGTGCTTAAAAGCGTCTGAGGAACAAAATTAAGACATTTTTCCTTAAATGCTAGGCTGCCTCTGAAGCCTGAGGCTTTGAAGTAGATGAATCTGAGTAGAAATGGATGAGGAGTTTTTCTCTGGTTCTCCTCTAGCTTTCATCAAATCTTAATGTTATTTCACTTCAGATAGGAAATGGGGTGTATCCTACTATAAGGTGGAAGAGTAGCAGAACCAGAGAAAGTAGTTCTGAAAAGCATTTGAAGATCAATAAGTTTTAAGCTACTCAAGTATTCCAAATACTGTGGGTTTTTGTCAAAAGCAAGTTTGCTCACAAATGCTGGAATTCTGAAGTTTTGTTAGCTTTCTTTGTTCCTAGGGAAAAACTACTTTCATGCTGCAAAATTATTGAGGCAGTTATTTGTGGGAAACGTGATTTATGCAGGGGATTTCAGACTGTCAGAAAGGGGAGGATTCGAGTCATTGGAAACCACTGGCTTGAAGAAACATTCATTCTGTTTCTTCTGTATGTCTGTGTGATTGCAGTGAAATGATCCCCCAGAAATATTTGGGAAGCCTGTGCTCTTAAACCTCTCTCTGCCTCTCTCAGCTGACCGCCCAGCAGCAAATATGTAATGAAACACCTACTAATGCCGTAATGCATATCCCTTCTAGAGCTCTGTAATCAAGAAGAATCTTTTTTCCAGTTCTTTGTTCAATCATAAGAATTAAATAATCTTTCATTTATTAAATATTATTAGATTGTGCTAGATGATTAATTTAGTAACTAACAGTATCAGTCATGCTGTTTTCCTGGCTGTTATCTGTTGATTTAAAAACAAGTTTCTGACAGTTATGCTTCTTATTGATGTAACAGACATTCATATACTGGAGTTATAAATTACCTTCTGGTGTTACTTTGGGAACTGTGGTGGCCTGACAGTAATTAAGCAGTAATGGGTATACAAAGGCAGTAAATGTTCCCAGTAGATAACTATTCTGTTAGAAAATAATTTCATTTATGCTATGGAGTTTCAGCAGCTCTGACCAATTTTAATTTTATTATGTGCCATATGTCTGTGCAGCAGAACTTTGGATTTGTTTAATGAAGTGCAGTTCTACTTGATGAAATGTTGGTTTTAAAATCAGCCAGGATATATTTAAAAGCAGTGTTTGCTTTCCAGGAGTATTGCTCTCTTACCTAACCTTCTGCATTGCTTTTGCACTCATCATCTCTTGTTAAAGCAAATGATTTCTGAAGAGAAGTGACATAGTAAAAGAGCATTGTCACTCTATATCTGTATATTGCTCCCTAAGGGCAAGGGTTTGTTTGGTTTGGTTTTGTTTTTTTTTTTTTTTTTTTTTTTTTTGTTTTTTTTTGTTTTTTTTTAGGAGTAATGGTGATGGGAACAGCTTAGTTTAAGCACGATTTTGAAGTTGTCTTTAGTTGCCTGCCTTCAGGTTGGCATACAAATAAGTTACCTCTGCAGATCCATGTACAAACCTTACACAGTATTTTGTTTCTCCTTTTTTATGCTCTCTTCTTGTATCAGTTACATTTGCATGCAAGCCTGACTGCATGCTTCCTATAAGCAGGGATATCAAGGGATTCATGTTCTGGTTTGGGAGCCTGGGTGTTAACAACTCCTTTGTAGAGTGACAAACGATTAGTATCCATTGAGGAATATTATGGTCTTTCACTGTCATAAGGTGACTTACAAGTCATCTTCTACACAAAAACTTCCTATTATTGCACTCCAGTGATATTAAGTATAAATAAGTCTGATCTAGAGATTTAGCTTAATAGCTATTTGAAACTATTAGAGACATAAATTGTAGTTGTTTCTACCTCTGCATATCCATTATAGTTGTTTTTTTCCCCCCTCTGCATTTTCATTGCTGTTAATGACCTCTCCTGGTGGACAGAGAAAAAGATTAGTACCTTGTCCCATATCTGTCTCTGAAAGCTAGGGTACCATCTGAGCTACTTGGAGATTAGAGTAAATGGTGGAATGATTTATCAGGGAGTGGTTAGAGAGGTGAGTTAATGGAAGAGATGAAAGGTGCAGGCAAGAGAAACGTGCTGGTTTTCAAACAGGGCTGGGGCATAGAGCAGACAAGAATGTAACAACTGACTCCTGACCTGAGTTAAGGTCACTTTTGCATGATCACAGAAAAGCTGCAACTAGTGAAAAATACTCATGCTTTTTCCATCCCCGGCAGAGATTTTTAAGATAAGATACGTTGTTTCTTTTCTGATTACCAGTTGTCACATCAGTGTAGCAGCAGAGACTATGCTGCTGAGACTGAGGCAGGAGTTTAGTTCTGTTTCTGACCTGCAGCTGTGGGGCCCCACAGCCTTTTTCTCCTGTGCTTAAGCAGTGGGTTATGTGTTGACAGTTTCTATTTTTCCTCAGTGTTTGAGCTTTATAAGAAGACACTTCTGTTTCTCCACTGAAACATGGAAGGTAAAATAACATTAATTTTCCCTTTAAATTAGTCCCTCAATTCCTCTCCCTCTGCCACCCCTTCCCCCCACCCCTCACCCGCTTCTTATGATTTAGTGCAATTCAGGGCTAACTCAGCAGATATCAAGTTTCAGGCATATAAATAATTTTTATGTGAGGAAAATTAAGACTGGAACTCAGTCTGGAAAAGGAATGATGGAACGAGTATGTGATGGAGAATGTAAGGGGAGCAAGGGTAGATAGTTCCCATCTCTTCCAGTGAAGCACTGATGGATCATTGCATGAAAGTAATTGCTACTGGTTGTTTTTTTTTTCCTGGAATTTCTTATTTTACTTTATTTTGCCTTCCCATTAATCTTTTTCTTTAGAGATAAAGCAGCCATGCCTGATCAACCACAGGTTTGTCTAGACTGATAACATTTTGTCTTCATAATGGTGAAAAAAAATATTGTCAGGTAGTTTAATTCTTCAAAGGCGCAAACGCAGGAAATAATTATTTATTTATTTATTTTTTGGTAACATTTACATAGCCAGTGTTCTCCTGTAGATGTAAGAAAAAGGGTATTGCTGCTTTTATCCTATTGTAGGATTGATAGTGGCACATGTTAGCTGCTTTAAAAATTAAGTGATAGTTGTCTACCTCTGTTTCTTTACTTTGTTTAGTTTGACTGCTCTGTATTTAGTATTCCCACCCCCCTCCTCCCCCCCGATGTATTTGGAGGGAGAAAGAGAACACAAAAGGGAAAGGTGTAGGGTGGATTTTGTTCTGTTTCCCCCCCCCTCCCCGAACAATTAACACTGGTAAACTTTTATTGACTGATGCTGTTCAGTTCAAAGACCATGGATTTAATCTAGGGAGCTGCCTTCTATAAGGACAAATATGTCAATGTGTAAAGACTTCAAAACAGCTGGGTTTACCCTCTCACATTTTCAATACTTACATGCAGTGAGCTGCAAGGTGGTTTTTAATTATACACACAAAGTATTTATGCTCTATCAGGTTTTATGTAATTATTCTATGAAGAAAATACTTCAAAACTAGTGAAGAATCTACAGGAACTTGTTAAAGTTGTTTTGAATGCTAGCAGGTTTTGTCAAACATTATAAGTGGATATCTGTGCTTCATCTGCTCTTCTGTAGCAATACTTTGCTTGTACATTGTGAATACAGTGAAGGATTTTGTTCTTAAATAGAAAGGCACTTTACCCAGACTACTGAATTAAGTGCCGAGACCTTCTTTTGTTACCACTGACACACACTCAGTTTTAACATCATAGGTGGCTGTGCTCAAAAAAGGAGGATTGAAATATAATGAGAAATTGGACAGACTGTTTTTTGGTTTGGTGTTTTTGTTGTTGTTGGTTTTGGTTTGGTTTTGTTGGTTTTTTTTTTTTGGGGGGGGGAGGGGGCGTTGTTTGTTTTCTTTTTTGGGTGAGGGGTTTGTTGGCTTTATGGGAAGTGCCATACTACTTCTGTAGGTTACAAGTAACCATAGTGTCAGTTCTGTGTCTCACCTACAAATGTCAGTTCCCCCCTGCAGATGGTTGCCCTGCAGCAAGGCATGGAACCATAGTTGAGTCAGAGCACCCTCATCGGTAAGCATTTCTCCAGCTGTCAGCCTGAGGGATCTGGAGGTTTCCAGATTCTTGAGAAGGTTGCTGTAGGCCCCTCACTTCTCAGGTGGATTTTTGATTTTTGTTTGTTTGTTGGATCTAAATCTTTGCCTTGGTAGATTGCCCAAGAAGGATAGTTTGCAGAGAATATGGATTTTATACTTTAAGACATATTTTAATGCTCACTGAATCATAACATGAAGACTATAAGTGAATTAAATTCCTTACTGTAGCTGAAATACTTTTTTTTTTTTTTTTTGGCCGGCACTTACCTGTTCCCCCTCTGAAAACCGTGATTCTCAGATTGTATTTGCATATTTGTCAGCTCCCTGAGTGGAAAGGTTATCTTTACTCAAGGTAGATTATCTATTACTTTCAGACTTGTACAATTCCCCTGTACCTGAGGCCAGAATTGCTCATATCAGTATATTGGCATATATCTTCCCTGTGTTTGCATGAAACTTGTTTATCTTCTAGTCTCTCCACCTATAATGCTTTTTAAGATGTAACCATTTTCTACTGTAAACTAAACCAGGCATTATATTTCCAGCAATACAAAATGTCCCTGGTGGCAAAATACTGTAAAGTGTATTCCATCACAAAATGTAATTTCAGATTTTTGCAGTAAATAATGTTGGCCTGTTTAAATTTGTAGTGTTTCTTGGTAATGTGCTGAAAAATAGTTGAATTTTTTCAGATGTTTTTAATTCTGAAATTTTAAAAGTGATGCATGCTGAAGTGCTCTTCATGCTCTTGAATATTTTTATTCTATTTTATATGCTTTAGAAGAATTATAGGTATTTTCTTTTGAGCTCATTGAACTGGGAAAAGAATAAAGCAGGAAAAGGAAGGCTTCTAACAGGTATTTAATTTTAAAGCAGGAACAATAAGTTTTCTTCAGTGCTGTCTGCATTTTGTGAAATAGTCAATAACCCTAGCTTTCTTCCATGTACGACCTTATGAATCCTTTGCTGCTTCAGTCTGTAATCCTTGAACAACTTCTGGTAGTTCCGTACTCATAAGGAGAGGATTTGCTCTATTAAGTAAGTGTGATTTTTGTGTTGTCTTTTTCAGTGGAAGCAGGAAAAGGATACTTGGTACAATCATGGTTTATCATTTCTTTTACTTGAGACTTTTTAAAATGTTGTGTCCATAAAACCTCTGTTGATTCAGTGTTGGTTCTGTACCTGCTGACAAATGAACTAGCAGAGGTTGATGCAGCCTTTGATTCCTCGGCATAGTTGGTGAATCTTCCACATATTCACTTACTGCTTGCAATTTCCTTTCATGTATTGAATTAATGGTACTGAGGGACAGTTATGGCCAAAAACCAATGGTGAAACAGGGACAGTATCTCTTGTTGGATATTTGACAAGTGTAATGCAGTGGTGGACGCCACATGCTGGGTGGAAGAGCATCCATAGACATTGAAATGCAGTATCTGTCCATGTGGCCTCAGCTATGGAATACTTTTATGAATGAGTATCTTGAGAGTTTGTCTCAAGTGCACTTTGGTTGGTAAATGGGAGTTTGTCTCAAGTGCACTTTGGTAAATGGTAAAGCTCAAGAATTTTTCATTTAAACCTGACCCCTGCTAACTGCTAATTACAATCTTTCAGATAACTTTCAGATGGACAAGATAAAAATCTGCAGTGATTTTTAGAAGTTTGTGTTTTGGGTATGTTGAAACGAGAAATCAAATGTAGGTGAAGTCAGCAATTTTTGGAAGTAAAACCAAAGATTTTGCTTTATTATATATATATTATTTTTCTTTAATGTAAGAGGCTACTCGTAATAGCCGCTTGATGCTAAAATATGTATTTTTCTTTACCTCCTCTGAAGTAAGAATTCAGTGTGATTTGTTTTTCGGAGATGAAAACTTTTTATTTTGTGTTTTACAGTTCAGCTGCTTATTATGATAATGTTTAATGGTGAACAGAGTTTAGTATATCATATAAAAGTTATGGTCAGATTGCACATTTAATTCATTTAAAGATGGTGTAAAGTTTTCCTAAATAATAATTGAGGACTTGATGTCCTGCCACAAAAAAAAAAAAAAAAAAAGAGAGAAAGAAAAATTACCCTCTATTTGTGTTTTGGAATGCTCCGGTTTGGATTTTAGAAATTTTAAATTTGATTATGTGGACTTAAGTGGAAGCATAAGATTCCTAAACAGCAGTCTTGCACTTGTGTGACTGATTGAAATGGTGAGTATGAAGGTATTTATGTGAAAATTTTGTCATAATGAGAAGGGAGTGAGTTATTGGAGGAGAGATAGCAATGATCCACCTCATAACGACTGTGCTCATGGGAATAATTTCATTAAATACTCCAGCAGATCCGGAAATCCTTCAGCTGCCTTTTTCAGTACAGTTATATAGTTTACGTTCTTCTGGGAGAAATTCAGGTCCTGTTTCTTGCCTCTTCCCTCTAAGTTGACATTTTCCTAAATCAATTTATTGCATGGCAGTCTGCAAACAATGCCTTCCAAATCATTAGAGATCTATTCAGAGAAGACCTTTTGTGTTTATATCCTAAATAGTCTATCAGCTGATCAATTGATTGGAGTGTGGCTTGTCCCCTTTAATCTCTTCCAAATTGACTTCAGTGACAAGCCCAGCTTCCTGATCTTATCTGAGCTGCCATTTCCTTTGCCTTAAAAATTGTTTTCTATGTCCTGTTTTCTATTTTTCCTAATGATGGAGTGACCTCACTTGGACCCACCTGGTTAGTACAATGAGAGAACTCCATAACTTTTGGTAATCAGATTATTATCAGAGGCCTTCTGTATAAGTGATCTATAAAGACGAAAAAAAATCCTTTCATAAGGACTCCTTTCTAAGAAACAGGGAACAGAAAGGAAAGGGAGAAATAAATATTAAATAGTTATAGTTGAAACAAATAGAACCAGGATTTGGGGTTTTGGTGAAAAATGAGGCAAGATGTGATGAATTCAGCAAATCGTGTTGGGAAACTTTTCTGTTCTTGTAATCCTTCAGCCATATTAAGCAGGTTAATTACCTTCCCCCCGCCCCTAGAAATAGTCTTGTAGAATGATGTGGATGGTTCCTTACCTGGGTCCAGTTCTGAATTTCAAAGGATCGAAAGCCTGATTTCCCTATGAAGAATGCAAGATATCTACCCAAAATACAATGATTATTCTTTGAGCACTGATTCCACCTTTCCTCCTTTAAAGAAGTTTTGAATTGAAAACAACATAGAGCAAGCATTAAGAAACAGAGTAGTCAATTGGGTCATTTTGTTTTCTAATAAATTTAGGAATCATGTATCTTATTAAACTTCCAATTTAGATCATATCTCACAAACAGAATACTCCTGAAAACCTTCTAGTCAAAAATGTAACAGTAGATTGTTTTTCATATGCAGAAAGACCTTTGCCTGTGAATTTGTTTAGAAGATTTTTGTTAAAGGGCACAAACCACTGACTATAGGAATTTAGTTATAAAAGATCCTGGAAGGGGACTGTAGCACAGAAAACCAACATACACTTGCATAACTCTTCAGTCCCCTGAGGTTTCCCTGATGGGACATCTGCCGAGCCAGATTTTACAATCTGCATGCATCAGTTATGTTTTCAGATATATGTAGTATTTGTGATTGCATACCAAGTGATACATAAATATATACATTTGCATTTTTGCTTCTCTGCATTTGTTCTGAGAAAGGTATAAATGATGACTAAAGCATTGGGTAAATGGTGCATGCATAAAAGATTTGAGGAGAAATTCAGCAGAACTTTGAAAACACTCAAAAACTGCAAGCATGGAAAACTCTCTAAAGATGTCTTGAGATTAATTTCAGTAGAAGAATAATATGTTTTAGTCATGATTGAGATTGTCCATTCTAAAGTGACTTATAGCTACCTATGTTAACTGTAGATATAAGTTGTTCTAGAATAAGTCTGTTTATTTGTGGGCATTTTGAAGAGTTGCTGCCTTCCAGTCTAAGTAGGCTTCCTAGGTAAGTGGCCTGTGAGGAGGTTCAGCCAAGCTGGGTCTTAATAACCTTTTTCAGTGTTAAGTTCAAAGCCTTATTGCTCTCATTTTTATTTTAATTTATTTCTTTAACCCTTTGCCTTTCAAAAGGGGATGGGAAAAAAAATAATCCTGGCACATAATGGCATAGTTATTTAACACCATCAATCCAATTACATTTATTGAATCTCTTTCTTTCAGAAATACTTCATCTCAGCAAGTTTGAAATAATCTAATGCCTTCAAGATGCAATTTATGAGAGAACAATGATAATTTAAACTTCAAAATTGGCTAAGGCTGTACAGAAGCATTCATGTTGTTACTGTGATGCCCACTTCTTAGTTGTGCTACCTAATGCCAACTGTGTCCTTGAGACAAGTTGCAGTGCTTCTGCTGTGTATCCTATTTTGTATAATTTCTCAAAGGTCTATGTTTGTACTACATTAATATAGATTTTGCATTAATTTTGGTGGCTTGCCTCTAAGACAAAGCACCTTATTATGATGATGATATTTTTGTGTCAGAGAAGGTTTTTCCAATTTTCTCTCTTGGGAGGAATACCTCACATCACAGGTGTGCAAATTAGGAGCTAGCTCCGGGAGAAAGTTCATGTCACTGCAGAAATACAACTGTGTTCAGAGCAAAGTTCACAGCTTCCTAATCGAATGAGCTCTGGTACTATAAAGAAAAATATCTCTGTCATAAAGAAGTCAGTCTGGGTCTTTGGGGAACTGATTATGTAGCTAATCTGTGTAGCTACCTGCTAGCCAAGAAACGGCCTTCATGATTACTTTCAAGCCTACCTTTTAAATTATGTTTTAAGGAGAAGTGCTGGACTGTGCTATAAATGGTACTTTAGCACCTGTTGACTTGCAGTTGATCTTGAAATTATATATATATATATCAGAGAGAAATAATCTAGGCAGTTCCATCTTGAGAAGCGTTGCTACTAAAATAGTGTGAGGCCTGCTTTGGTGGATGTGGTTGGGCTCATTACATGAGGCTAGAAGAGAATTTGCAGTGTTGATCTTTCTGCTCTGAAGGCATGATCTGCTCTTGAGGCAAATAGAATCTTAGAATGGTTTGGGTTGGAAGGGACTTTAAAGATCATCTAGTTCCAAACCCTTGCCATGCGAGTTGGAACCCCCACTTGTTGCCTGCCATGGGGATTGGAACATTGGGGGTTGGAGCCCCCAGACGTTCCACTAGACCAGGTTTCTCAGAGGTAGTGATTCTCTGGCCTTCAGAAATCTATCATGAAAAGAGACCTGCTGCTTGGCACTGCTTGGGATTCCCCTTTGGAAAAAAACATGATAGAGCAGCAAAACCATAAAATCTATTCTAGAGAAGGAGAGCAGACAGAAGCGTCACCATCTTACTCCACTACCCGTTTTGGAGAGAAAATAACAACTCAGTCACTATGCAGTTAGAGCCACCTACTACACAGTCAGAAATGCTGAGTAGCAGGTATACATTTGCGTGTTAGGATACTTTGTGCCTATAAGCCACTGCTGATACTTGGGACCTTCTGTCTTTGTAATTCATCGTTACTGTGTGATAATAGAATTATGCAAGTTTAGGGGCTTCAGCAGGTGCAGTGTTCTGCAGGAACATGACATAAGCCCTGCCTTTGGCATCTTTAGGTATTAGTTTTCTGTTATCAGGGTGGACTGCAAAGTGCATGTATAATCTGGTACAGGGAAACTGCTTAAGATTGAATTATGTATTTCAAAAGGGAGAACAGTCTTGTTGCTCACAGTGTTACCTTCACTTGTTGAAAACTAAATCAAAGTATATATTATTTCTTTTTACTTGCTCTGTGTTTCATTTAGAATTTTTTTCTAAAATTTAAAAAAAAATGAAATTCATTTTCATTGGACTTTAATTCCTGCTCTTTTATCCTGGAAAAACATTTCTACCCCAGCTTTAAGCACCACACAGTAAGGGATTCAAATAATTCAGATATGAAACCCATATTTTTTCCTTGAATGAAAATGGAAAAGATTGGTCAGATCATATGATTTCATTAAATACTGGTTTTATAAAATAAAACTCATGTTTTCAGACCACCTTACTTTGAAGAAAGAGGCATCGGAGTGGCTCTGTGGGATGTGTTGTCACTTGCAGTCATGTTACCAACTACAGCTGGTGTAACTTAGGATACTGTTGAAACAGCTGGGTTTAAGCCCAAGTTTCCCAGAAAGCTGTCTGTTTCACTCTCAGGTTATGGTACCTCTTCTCTGTTGTGTGCTTAGGGCTAAAGTGATGCAAGTAAAGCAGGTGAGGTAAGGTGAAGAAAATTCTTTACTTCAGGCACCAGCTTTAGCTTGGAACAAGTGTAGAGAAATGTAAGGAAACTCACATTTCATTTATGGAGTTTATTCTTTGCTAAATGTATAATACACAGCTGGAGAAATTAAAAACCAAACAAATATATAATTTAGCAACTGAATTAAGACATGAATTTGTTATGTTCAGGATATATTCCTCTCTTACTGCATGTCTTGGAGAAAATGAAAAGCGCCCCTGAACTATGCACCTGAAGTGAGCTACGTAGCACTACGTGGGTATTCTCTCTTGGCTCCTGCAGGCAGTTTGCGAAAGCCCTGAAGCATAGAATATCCTTGCCTTAACCTGCATAGTTAAAAATATTATTGTTTGGAAAGGTAAGATAACTGTTGCTTTCTCTGTCTTGATGACTTCCTGAACAAACCCAAATGTTTTATTTGAGTGTATTTATTCTTGCTTTTATTTCTGTCTGTATTCCTCTAGTATGGTAATACTATGGTGTCAAGGGAGAAAATTGTTGCTACAGCTGTTTTGGTAACCAAGTTTTCCGTTGATATCCCTGTCTCTTTCTTGTAATATGTAATCCTTGGTCTTCTTTCTCAGAGGAAGGGTTTTTTTGCGGGTTTCTAGTTCTGTTTAAGAAAGGAGGATTAGGTCCCACAGTATCTTAAAATACAGTTGAGCTGTCCTTCCTGAGACTTTCTCCTTCTCTGGTGTCTCTTTCTGAAATTATGGCAGCAAAAACAGTGTTTAATGCTCTAGGGGTTTTCTATTGTCCTTTATAATGTCATTATAATTTGGGTCCTATTTCTATCTCTTCTAATGCTCCCAAGCATTTTGTTTACTTTAGCTCAGTACCTATTATGCCATAGCAGCTATATATACTGCTTCCTCTTAGGGGAAAATAGCTAAAAAGCTGACAAATTCAGACTCCATATTTGCATACATGAATATCTTATTTGTCCCAATGTGCATTTTTACCAAATGGAAATTCATTTCCCAAGCTATAGCTCAGGTACTAAATGCATTTAAATCCCCAGAGCTGTTCACAATCCTCTTTGGTTATTAATAACCATAGCTGAACTCTGTGGAGTTGGCAGACTTTCACAGTTTGTGTCCTTTATTCCATATTATTTCACTGACTCCAGTACTGACACTTATACCTCCTTCATTCAGCAGTAGTTAACCATGTGGGCCAGTTTATCTGGTCAGTTATTCCTTAATTTCCTGCTTTCCTTTCTAAAGCATTCTGGAGCTATGTCTCTTTTTACACACTTTGACGTGAGACCATCATTAAAAAAAATCAAACAAAAACCAAAACCACCCCACCTGCTCCACCCCCCCCCAAAGTAAAAAAAAAAAACAAACACAAAAACCAAAACAAAACAAACCCCCCCAAAAAAAAACCCACAACCAAAACTCCACAAAACATCCCAAACAAAACAAATGAAAACAACTGTGTGAGCAGCATGAAAGTATCCCTCAATCCCAGGAGTGCTGCTGATTCTCATCAAATATCTGTCAGCATTGAATCTGAAAGGTTTTCCTTTTTGGATACTAAATGAATACTGCACTCTAATTTTATCTTTAGAATGAATTTTTTTTTAATTCTGTTTTCATGTTTTTGAAGCTGGGATCTATTTTGTATCTTGTCATCCTGACAGCCTCAAGATACTGTGCAAGGAGGAACAAGGCACTAGGGGTGCACATACTGCTTCATTTGGCACAATTTAGCCTTAATTCCTGTGAAGGTCATATATTGATGCAAACTATACAAACACGTCTTCTTTCTTCAAAGTAACAGTCACAGGATCATGTCTAGAACTCCACTCTTTCACCTGTACAAAAAATCGTGACCCTTGAGCCCATTTCCTTTTCCTTACTGTTATCTGACTTCAGCAGTTGACTGGGACTCTGTACTTAGTGTAATTCTGAGTGTTTGGAAATATTAACAGCTGCACTGGTGTCTTGTTCAGGTTCACTGATGTCCGATTCCTGGGTAGTAAAATTTTTTCTTTAAGTAAGTGTTGTGAGCAGATCAGATTCCAAGATGGATTTGCGTTGTTTACTCTTCCTTGAATAAAGCAAGCCATGCTTAGCTGTCTACTCTGAACTTGCATATATATTTTCTTCCACCTGAGTGACATGGGTACTTGACTGCTCACACATTACTGTCTGCTTGTGAGGGTCAAAAAGTTTTTATATTGGGGCCACTGCTGCTGAGCCTCATGTCAAGTTATACTCCTCTAGGTAAAAGAGGTATTGTCACTCCTGGTTTCTAAAGCTTGGTTTACTATCTCATGACTGAAATTGTGATAAAATCCTAGTAGGTATGTGTTGACTCATCCATATGGTCTGTGAAAGTCAGTGAGTGTCCAAGTTGTGCTGGCTGTTTCCAGGCTCTATTCAGCTTTACCAGCTCAGCTTAATGACTTCTAAATGCCGATTTTAACGGAATTCATGGAAATGTCATGTCAGTGACAATCAAAATAGATAGTAGGATGCCGGAAGTGAATAGGAGAGGGAGAGAACATTATCAGGTGCCTGTGGACATGTATGGGCTGTCCACATCTTGAATGCTGTCTGCATATCAGAATTTACTTGTATACTTTTGTCCATTCTCCCACAACTGCCCTTAGTCAGAGGCAAAACGGTGGAGCTTGGTGACCTTATATGGGTGTAAGGATCCTGTTAATTTAAAGACTGTCAAACAATAACTTGTGGTTTTGTTTTGTTTGAGATGTTAGTGGTAATTTTTTCAACAGTCTTATTTACTTTGGCATCTTTTGAAATTTGAGGATAGCGTAGCTCTGTTTTTAAGTGTTACTCTGATGCATTATTGCTGTGTTATTGAAGCAGAAGATGTGAAAGCTTTTTTTGGTAATATGTAGTGCTGTTGGATTTCTTCTAAGCATCTTATATTAACTTGAATTTTTTTGGTAGTTGGTTAAAGATAAATATTTGTAAACCTATTTTGGCTGAACAGCTTTGTCTTCTAGAAATAGTCACTTTAACTACGAGTTAAGTAAGTGAACTATTAGACATCTTGTGTTCAACAAAACTGCTTAACCTGTTCTAAGGTATGCGCTGCATTTACACTAAAGAAATTTGTTGGAGTCATTTAAAATGTTGCAGTGATATCCTGATTTTGTGTCACTTCCTATGTGGCTGTGTTTTGTTCTCTCCATCTCAAATTTGCTTGCAACGGCATGTTATTGTCTTTGTTGTGCAGCATTGTGGTGAGGGACAGTGCTCTTCCACAACATTGTGTTTCCTTAAGAAATGCAAGAATCCTTCCTCTTTCCCCACTGAAGGCACACAGCAGCTTGGTAGGCACTCTGTGGCCAGCTGTCCCTGAATGAGAGCCCTGTGCACATCAAAACATCATGATACATGGGCACAATCACCCCAGCTCTACAATGTGTGAATCACCAGCAGATGCAGTTGAACAAAGAAGCTGATAAATGCAAGATCAATTCCGCTATTCATTAGTCTGCATAAGCACTTTTCAAATTCTTGAAGGCTGGAAAAGAAGAATTTTCTTGAAAGATGTGGGGACTAAATGTCTCAGAATAGCCAAAGAAACCTGGGCATGTAAGAGTACTTTTTTCCTTTGGTTTAAGGAAAGCAGCAATATGAAAAATCCAGGAAATCTTGAAAGTAAAATGCTGAGTGATGGAGCTTGATGATGCAGTACTGAGGTGTATGGATATCTGGAGAAACAGAGGTTCTGGAGATTGATATTTATCTCCAGAAAGGTGATGGATATACATTGTATGCCACTGTCCATCATATTTGAAAAATCACAGCAGTCAGGTGAAGTTCCCAATGACTGGACAAAGAGAAATGTAAACCCCATTTTCAAGAAGGGGAAAACGGATGAGCTGGGGAACTACAGACCACTCACTCTCACCTCTGTGTCTGGCAAAATCTTGGAGCGGATTCTCCTGGAAGGCATGCTGAGGCACATGAAAAACAACAAGGTGGTTGATGACAGCCAGCATGGC
>JARCZZ010017979.1:1771-24883 GCA_030323915.1 Brotogeris chrysoptera
TGAATGCTCCATCGCTGGTGGTGTTCAAGGCTGGGTTGGACAGAGCCTTGTGTGGCATGGTTTAGTGTGAGGTGTCCCTGCCAATGGCTGTGGGGGTTGGAACTGGATGGTCTTAAGGTCTTTTCCAGCCCTAACTATTCTGTGATTCTGTGCTATGAGGTACAGTGTCTTGTTCACATGATATTTTCAGAGTCTTAAAAAAAACCCTAAAAAACCCAGGAAAATGATGCATGTGACAAAATATTTGAAGAAATAACGTTGATACAGTGATTTAGGAAAACCTGCATTAGCAAGCTACTTAAGATCCTGTTGCTGATTTCTGGATAATTAACACTAGTCGTGTATAAATATCTGTTGAATACAAATAACTGAGCTAAAACATTTATGGTTTCCCATAAACCACATTGAAGAATCATGGAATAGTTGAGGTCAAAGGCACCTTTGAAGATCCATCTGGTCCAACCCCTCAGCCCAAAGCAAGGTCAGATAGAGCAGGTTCCTATCAGCAGGGCATTGTCTGTCTGAATTTTGAATATCTGCAGAGGTGGAGGAGACTCTACAGCTGCCATGGACAGTTTGTTCTGGTCTTTTATTATCCTAAGGATAAAAGTTTTTGCTGTTTTAAAATGATATTTCCTGTGTCCTTTAACTTCTGTTTCTTCAGTGGATACCTCTAAGTCAGGCTCTGTGGCATCTATACTCCCTCCAATTGAAAATATCTAGAAATAGGTAAAAATCCCATGAGCCTTTCCTTCTCAAGGCTAAACCATCCCAGCTCTCTCAGCATCTGCTCATATTTCATGTACTTCAAACCCTTAATTATCTTTCAAGCCTTCTGCTAGAGGCACTCTAATAAGCTCATGTCTCTCTTGTACTGGGGAGCCCAGAAGTACATACAGTACCCCAGAAGCATATCACCAGTGCTTTCTAAAGGGAAATAATCACCTCCCTCGATTTCCCGCTAATGTTCTTCTAATGTTCTTGGCCTCTTTTGCTGTGAGGATGCATTGCTGGCTTATATTCAACTTGATGTCCACTGGGATGCCTATGTCCTTTTCTGCAAAGCTGTTTTCCAGAAGCTTGACCCCCAGCATATAGTATGGTGCACAGGGCAATTCTTTTTGGTGATTGATGTGAGGTTGAGCAGTCTGTAGTTTCATTGATCCTTCTTCTTGCTCCCCTTCAAGAGAGGAGTGGCATTTGGTTTGGTCAAGTCCCTAGGATCCTGCTATATTCACCATGCTTCTTCAAAGATTCCTGTGAGTGGACTTGCAATGAGATTAGCCATCTCCCTCAGCATTTGTGAGTCTTATCTCTTCAGGGCCTATGGATTTATGTACATCCAGTATCTTCAAATGTTCCTAAACTTGATTCTGCTCCACCTGCATCAGTCTACTGTGCCCTGGACTTGCACACAGCTTTCATGGACCTGGGATTGCTGAAGGCTTGTCTCACCAATAAAGACTGAGGCAAAGAAAACACTGGGGATACTGGCCTTCTGTTTGTCTTTTGTGATCAGGTTCCCATTCAGAGTAAGACCATACATTCCCCAGTCTTCCTTTTGCTGCCGATGTACTTAATGCCCTTCAGATCTCTTGCCAAATTCATCTCTATCTGGGCTTTGGCCTTCCTAATCCCGTTCCTGTATATTCAGATGATGTCTTTATATTCCTTGCAGGTTACCTGTCCCTGCTTCCATCTCATGTATGCTTTCTTTTCTGTGTTTGAGTTCTGCCAGCTGCTCCTTGTTCTTCCATTCAGGTTTTCTACCATATTTGCTTGTTTTCCTGCCTTTTGGAATGAACTGTTCTTAAGCTTGGAGATTGTCCTTGGCAATCAACCAGCTTTCATGGCCCCTTCTCTCCACAACCATCTGCCATAGAATTCTTCTGAGCAGATCACTGAACAGGTCAGAGTCTCCTCTACTGAAGTCCAGGGTTATGGTCCTGCTTTTTGCGTGTGTTTCTTTAATCTGCTCTCAGGATGATGAATTCCACCATCTCATGGTCACTGCAGCTAAGGTTGCCTCCGGCTTTTATACCCCTGATCATTTCTTCCTCGTTTGTAAGTATGAAATCCAGCAGCAAGCTTTCCCCTCAACAGCTGCTTGATAACTTGTGTAATGAAATTGTTGTCAGTGCACTCCAGAAAACCTCTGGATTGCTTGTTCCATGCTGTGTTGTTCCTCAGGCAGGTTCTGGCATGGTTGAAGTCCACCATGTAGACCAGGGCCTGCAAGTGTGAGGGGAGTCATAGGGATTGTTCCACTCATAGATTAAGTTGTTAAAGGTAAGAAGAAGTAATTTCTTTTCAAAAGGGAGAAGGGGTAGAATATATGGAATAGGATACTCTCTTGTCTGATATTAGTAATTGGCTATTGGCCTGATTACATAGAAGGGATTTTGGGTAGAGATCTTATTTTTACCCAGATATTGTATATGAAGCAAGAGATTAGTGAATATTTTGCTAAAAAGCTTAGAAAATTGCAACTAATTATTTTTCATTTCCTCATGCATTATTAACAATGCTTCTGTGAAAACATAATCATCCTCACTATTTCTTTTTGACAACCAATTCTATAAAAATTTCTGCTAACAGATGATTAAATATATGAAAGGAATACTGGAGGAGGAAGGGGTAACATGAAAGAAGCCCTGTGATGCAAGGTTTCATTTTTGACACCGATTATTTTCTGATAGACTGTCTTTTTCAGTCTTTTACCTTCAGTATATTTTTAAATCTATTTTTGTTCAAACTACAACTAAAGTCTAGTAATTCATCTTCTTTTGGGGGGGAAATTTGGTGAGCAGCACAGTTGGAGCATACTAGTAACCTCCTGTTTGATGGTATTTGAGCTTCAGAAGATGCTATGTTTTAGCTTTCTTACATTGTTCTCAAGTAGATTAGTGTGCCCATAATCTTAATAATTTAAGAACAGCAAAGGCACAGCTGAAGTGCATTCCATTCATTCAGTACAAGAGGCGTTACTTGTTCCATATGGTTGTGTCTACCAACCTGTTAGCTGAAACATGATTAGAAGTTGAGTTGCTTTCTCTCATGTTGCCTTTGTTGTGCTGATTACAAGAGTATGTTACTCCATAAGTCTGGTCATTTCTTTACATCAAGAATGATTTTTCACTGCATACTTGTGCCTTTTAATTGTTGTATGAAATAACAAAATGAACTGGCTTGCGTGACACTTTTTTGAACACTTTCCCAAATATTGAAAAGATCATAACATATGCTGGTGTTGGTGTATACTCAAAATGGCTGGTTTATTCCACAATGTAATATACTTCCCCCAACATGTGGGCAACACAAATGAGGCTTGCTGCTTCTACTAAATAATAAACTTCCTTTATTCCCTTATGTAAAGTAACTTCCTATTGTATCTTGATTTATTTCATCGATTTCAGTCTTGGAGGATGATCTTTATGTGTAGAAAGAAATGAAGACTTTATAGGAGGATGGACCAGGATGTCTTGGTTCGTGTCTGAGCTGTCATAATAGATTTTTTTTTTTAATTTATTTTTTCCCCCCCAAAATCAGACTTTTACGTGCTCCTGGCTTGACTGGGCTGCCTAGTTGGCTGACTTGCATGTTAGAACAAGAACGAATGCTACACAATCAGAAGTCTCCTTCAGGAGGAGGGGGAAAAAGGACTATTTTTACAATTCATTTCCCAAGTATTTCTTGACGTGGCTGACTTCTACTAATGAAACATCTGGGAATGAGCTACTAGTTGTTTAGTGGTTCAGGTTTTTTTCCTTCCCCCGTCCCTGTCCCCGAGTCTTCAGGTGGTTTGAAGCCTTTATGACAATCAATTCAAATGACTCAAAGGTCGATTCAGCATCTTGTTACAGTCCAGACTTTGGTTTGTAACCCTGAATAGGGTCAAGAAGTTATCTGATTCTCAATAGCTTGCATGGATTTTTACAGAAATTGTTGTATAGTGGGTATTTTTTGTTTAAAATGATTTGCAAGCTGATCCTTATTTTAGAAGAAAATGAACTCTCATGAGCATTTTCCTAATAAAACACTCTCTTGGTTCTTGTAGCCTATTGAAAATTTCTTGTTTAAGGTTCCTATTCAGAAATGTGCCTAGCAGGATTCATGACTTTGGCTTAGCTTGCATACCTTTTAGTTAGCTCTGGTTGCTATTTCTTGTTGGGGGGGGGGCGGCACTGAAAAAGGTCTTTGGTTGCTCAGGTTGAAATGCAGGTCTGGAGAATCTTGGAGCTTGAGCTTATGTGTTCTGCCAAAATGGTAATGATGGATTCATCGTACCTCAGAGAGTGTTGCTGTGAGAATCAGACGATGACAAGTTCAGTTCCTGATTCACTGCCACGTGCACTATGCATCCCTCCTTTGCTTCACTTGCTTTTGGTAAAGTGGAGATGACAGATTTACTGAATGGTAAATGTAGATAAAACTGAGTGTTCCTTTCTTGTTCCTCATTTCAAGGTTTTGTCACAATGTACAAATAGCTGTGATGAAAAAATGGGAGGAAAGGAAACTAGATTGATGGAGGTGAAAAATCACACCAAGAGTGACTGAGAGTGAGAAAATCTACAAACCTGCACCTTAAGTGAAGATGTTTTGTCAAAACTGACATTTGCCAGCACAATTCTTCTTTCAGGATAAATACAATTGTAAATTTAACCAGTGCTCCCTTAGGGACATTTCTTATAAGCAGACATTGACTATAGATAAACGCAGAACAGATAGGAGCGTGAAGAAGTGCATTTACTTTCTTGCACACTGAGAACTGTGAACGAGAATTTCTCTCATAAACTTTCTTTGTATTCTTACAGAGTCGGTGCAGATTTCAGTGAAACTTCCTGATTGTGTAAATGAAGGCAATTTTACTGTCCTCCCTGGCCTTGACACTTCTCGCCTCTATTTTTTAATCTCAGTCACTTTTTTTGCTAGCCTTTGGAGAAAGTCTGAGTTGAATCTCCATACTTAAAACATGACTAAATCATTTATTTGTGAGAGGGGCCATTTTGGAAGCTTCTGATTATATCAGTAGCTATTAATTGTATTTTAATCAGAAAAGGATCATGTATTGAATCCTCTTTCCTTATAAAAATGATTTCAAACTCTGTATTAGCCCACTGTTTTCTGTGACCATCTATCACTTTGTAACACTTTTGCATAGGAATATGAAAAAAAAATAAGTGATGTCTGGACACAGGGGTTTGTGGTGGGTTTTGTTGGTTTTTTTTTAGGGAGGGAAGGAGGAGGATTTTTTTATTTGCTTGTGTTTTTTTGGCTTGTTTGTTCATTTTTAACCTGTAAGGAAACCTGTAGAGTAATAAGACTTTGTTGTTTAATTGCATTCAGAAGCCTTACTAAGGAAATTTACATCTAAATCCATTTTTCTCCAAGTCAAAAAGTCCATGCACTTTTTCAGGGAAGATGCCATAATAAGTTGGCATCAAAAGTTAAATGTCAAAACAGCTTCTTGGGTGTCCTTGGTTGTAAGACCCATGTCTGGGCTGTATGAGCAACAGACCAACATACGTTGTAAATTTTATAATTTGACCATGGTGCGGACTTATGAATCTAAATTGTCTCCAGGGGCAAAAGACTTGGCTCAGTGATCTGATGCTGGGATCAAGTGTATTTTTATCTTTGCCAAACTTCTCAATCTTCCCTTTGTCTACTAGGACCTAAGTTCTTTGAAGGCTTTCGTGGCCCAGCTATTGAGGAGAGTGTAGGTATCAATACCTTGCCTGTGATTTAGATTCTCCAGTTTTGTTTTATTTATAATATTGCATTTTTTAAGACTTGGGACTGTTTTGAAAGATTCCTTGTACTAGTGATAAAAATATTCAGCACTTGTAACAATGTCGTTCTTTTGAAAATTTGGGGAGATTGAGTTCAGCTTGTGCTTGGCTGGTTGCAGCAGCAAATGATTTGTGTTTTAAATGAAGAATGGAATACCCTACTGTACAATAAAATTGGAATACAGATCTTACAGTCTTAGTAAAAAGAATAAATGATGTTTGAGAACTACATCGGATAATTAATTGCTTTAAAATAAATAATATAAAATTTTCTGTATTTGTGAATTTTTCTTTTTGTATTAGTAAAAGTAGTGTGAAAGCATATTTGTATGTCAGCTATTTTGGACTTGTAGTATATAATGTACTTTTGTCTGTATTGAGATTAATGATGAGAGAAAGGGTAAGGCATTTTTGTTATGGCCAATTTATTTCATTTCAGACTGTATTATCATTTGGTGAAAGCCCTATTGATTAGCCTTCATAGCTTTACAGAGCCTTTCTTCTAAGCACTTAAAGTTTGAGTTGTCTCAGTCCCATAGGACTGAAAGAAAGCTGTTAGTACCATGAAATCCTTCTTCTGTATGTTTCCAACAGCTTGAAGCCTCTTCTTGGAATGCAAAATATTAGCACATTAATGTTATTAACCCCTTTAGTACAAAATGCTTTTGGAAGTAAAAATAATTTTATATCTTCAAAGTCTGGATTGTTTCTTCTATATGAGTACAGTTTCTTAAAGCTGAAAAATGTGTTGCTGTGCAACAAACAGATGCTGCTCTAACAATGCAATACATTATGTACCAAAAATGATCTTGGTTTTAATCATAGATGCTGATTTAATGAGGGAAGACTAGCTTACATCCAAAATGGATTTAGGGTGTGATTTTGTTTTCTCTGTGTTTTCTCTACATAATTAATAGGAATATGGTACCTGATATATTCTGTTTTAAATTTGAAAGTGTACTTTGGTTTTATGCCATTTTATAGTCCTGGTTTCCAAGTCTGCCTTATAGAATACTCTTAATTTATTTTGTGATATGAACACAAGGGCATTAGTAGATCATGGGTCTTTAATGTATTTCCTCAAGTATTGCCTTTTTATAGAACCATCCTGTTCATGCTTAATCCTTCCATTTTGGCCACATCTTCTTTTTCATTTATTTTCTGAATGTCTCCTGCCCAGGGTTTTCATCCTGTATTTACCATGTGGGACGTGCAAGATGTTTGTCTGTAACTAATGTTAGTTTACAGAGCAGAAAAACTATTCTAATCAATACCTTCAGACACTATCAGTACTTCATATCTTGAGAACACGCCTGACCCCCTGGGAGCATTTCATTGTTGATATATCTTCATTTTAACTTCAATTTTGTTCTACAGATATTTGTAACTCAACATAAGTTGCTAGCTCTAATCCTTCTATCACCAATATAAATTTTTGACTGACAATTTTACTTTCAGATAAAGTCAGATAATACTATACTTGGGGGGGAAAAAAGTCTTCATATTGTGTTTTTAATTCCACTGAACCCAGCAGAGTTAAATGTAGTTTGGATGCACAGGGAAGAATTAATGATTGGAAGATACAGAGTTGGTAAATTATTTATTCTGGCCCTGAGGAAGCTGAAAAGCTGAGTGAAAGACTAATAAATCATTTGTGGTAGTGCTGGTTGTCACTTCCAATTATTTTAGACGGTTTTGTGATAAACTGCAGCACCTGCTAGATATCCCTGCACCATCCCTTGATGCTTGCAGTGCAGCTTGTTCAGTCGATTATCAAAGGCAAATTTGTCTAAAGTTTCCTCAAGATGGAAAGAGAATTACTTTTCTCAGTCACCCCTCCCTGCATTTTTTAAGCTCCCTTTTCATTGTATGCATGACATAGATGAAATTGATGATAAATGTAGAATTTTACTGACATCATGTACATTCAGGTATGGTCGACTGAGCCACTGAGGAACAGGAAGGGGGGCGACATGTCTGTGTGAGTGTAAATGTACCCTCGAAAGGCTGGCTTGCTTTCATCTTTCTGAGTAGCAGCTGTTTCTAAAGTATGAAAATTAGTATTCATCCTCTGGTTTTGAAAATTGTATTGGAACTAGTGTGGCAGTCACAGACTTGAGTATCAGTTGACTTTGTCACTTTTTAAATCTTTCCTATTGCTTTTATTCAGGAAGTCTTAGTTTAAAATTACAATTGCATGTACAGAGGCCCTGTTGATCCTCAGTGTGCAACAGTTGAATAAATAGATTAAGGCAAAGAAAAGTAGTTGGAGGAGTGGAGAGACAATTTGGAAAGAGCAGTGGAGTGATTTTTCAAGAAGGAGAGGGAGAAAAATATTGGAAAGATTAAGCTTGTTTGTACAGAAGGACAAAGTAAGATGAGTGATGAAGGAAGAAAGAACTGGGATGGGTTAGTGGAAGGCAGCTGTTACTTCTGCCACTTCACTGAGAATAGCATTGGTAAGCATTGTCTCATTTAGCTGCAGCCTGACCACCTTTTTCTCTGAGACAAAAGAACAAGGCCAGGCCTACCCTGAAAATACTTGTCTTTCCAAACTGGAAAAGTAGTAAAATGTAATGCCATTCTCTATGCATTACTTGCAAGCTTCTAAATTGTTTGCCTCAGAAATGAAGAGAGAAAAGAGGTTTAGAAAGTTGAGCTCAAAGTTCATTTTGTGTTTTGTCCGAATGATGGGGCGGAGGGAGCTCCTAGTTGTGCAAGCACTCACGTATTCTATTTCTGCTCATCCTGGGGAGAGGACTTAAAAAAAAAATGAAAATTGCATTTATTTTAAAAATTAGAGTGCATCAAGTAGTCAGCTTTAAGTTGTTGAGATACTCTTTCATGTGTCTGTTACTGGTGAAAGGGTGCATCTTACACATGGTGCTGAAGGACTTGCTAGTGAGTGTCGAATGCTAGAGAGTTATACAGTAAGTTTTTATCATCTTTTCCATTATCTTCATAACATAATCCATCCAAAAAGCATTGAATTCTAAACATTCTGGGTCAGTGCAACCTTCAGCTCCAATCCTTGGAACATAAGAAATGCAAGGTTTTCTAATATTTATCTCTGTTTTTCTTTTAGTGGGTCTCAGATTGAAATTTCAAGTGAAATATTTGTCTTAGGAAGTGATTGTATTTTGACCTAGATAACTGATTCCAGACAAATAAGTGGCCATGGTGACTAGAATCAGAATTTAAAAGGCTTTGTTTTTTTGCTTTAAGTCTTGTTCAGATAGATTTATTTTTTTTCATGTGCATTTGTAGGTCAGGAAAGAATCAGGTGGAAATACCAAGCACAGTTTCCTGCTTTCCCAAATTACTTCAGTACAGAGAGATGTGCAGTTTCACCTCTAGGTCTGTGATCTTTAGGAAAGCTCTATGAATACATCTGTTCAAGTTCCACCAAGTAGATGCCAGGCTCAGAAAAACATACTAAGCTCTGTTAAGGGGTTCTTGTTGTCACTGTGGGGGGATCAGGATTTTTTGCTCAGTTTACTGAAAGCTTTTTTTTGTTGTATGAGTGTCCATTATTTGTAACTGCTAATGACAGTATGGAAAGGAGAGGCTGTGGGAGCTAATCTGTATCATAATTCCATTACTATTAGTGTTTCTGTAAGCACAGTGTATCTGATGGTAAAAGAAATCAGTAGAATTTCTGTGCAGCTTGAATCCATTTAAGGATTTGAACACCTACACTTACATGGATATTAATTGTCAGGTTTTTACTTTATGTTTCCAAGGAAAGGTGGTGTCCATAGTAAATGTTGTTTTTCAAATAAATACACATTTCCTGTAGTAGTTTTATATTTATTGCTAAATACAGTTATCACATCTGTGCATTTTTTAAAGCAATTGCAGACTTTAACATGTAGAATCATAGAATAGTTAGGGTAGGAAAAGACCTGAAGATTGTCCAGTTCCAACCTTCCTGCCATAGGTAGGGATGCCCCACACTAGACCATGTTGCCCAAGGCTCTGTCCAACCTGGCCTTGAACACTGCCAGAGATGGAGCATTCACCACGTCTTTGGGCAACCTGTTCCAGTGCCTTGCCACCCTCACAGTAAAGAACTTCTTCCTCATATCTTTCCTGGGCTTCTCCTGTTTAAGTTTGAACCCATTACCCATTGTCCTGTCTCTACAGTCCCTGATGAAGAGTCCCTTTCTGCCATCCTTGTAGGCTCCTTTCAGACACTGGAAGGCTGCCCTGAGGTCTCTACACAGCCTTCTCTTCTCCAGGCTGAACAGCCCCAACTTCCTCATCCTATCTTCATATGGGAGGTGCTCCAGTCCCCTGATCATCCTCATGGCCTCCTCTGGACTTCTTCAAACAGTTCCATGTCCTTTTTATGTTGGGGACACCAGAACTGCAGCAAACAGAACGGTAAAAAATTAATATTCTTTATAGTTTTGCATGAAAATGGAGAAACAATTTATAGGATGTTTAAAATTCATTATTTATATCCAGTTGATATTGAGTTATGTGCACAAAGATAGCAAACTGCAATTTTTTTTTAAGGTAATTTCATTTACAGGGTAAGTGTGCTGGATGTATGTTAACAGAGAAAGAAGTTAAAAAATGCATGTTGAAATGAAAACTTATTTCTTTTAGAAGATATTGCTTATAATAAACTGAACTGTTAACTGTGCTTAAAAAAACTCCTGAATTTTATCTTCAGACATTTTTTTGGTTCTCGGTTTAAAAGAGGAGAACAAATCTTTCTGCTTTTCTTGCTGTTTTACAACTTTGAAAGTCATTGAATTACCCCTGTTAACCTGGAAAATCAGGTATGGTACTCTAGCACCCACCTGAGAGACTGTCATAGTCTGACATGCTGGCTAAGTCATTGAGCAAACCACTTCCAGGTTTTCATCCATCTTTTAGCAGTGAAGCTTGTGACAATTGCCGTGACTCAGGCCAGAGACTTAGTAACTTAGTATTTTTTCTCCAACCTGTCTGAAGACAGATGCTTAGGGAGACTTTAGAAAGACCTGTAACATTATTTTCCACATACCCTCTTAAGCCTTCTGGAGTTCTGCAAGTTTTTGGGCAAGGAGAATCATTAATGGTGTGTTTTTATGTAGCAACTTTCAGCTGTATTGTTTGTCATTGTGTCATGTCATCCATTTGCTCTCCTCCCCTTTCACCATTTTCTTTCTTCTTCAAATAAGTGGGCAGTTCTTGAACCTCTGTGAAATTTTAATAGCCTCTGGCAATTAGTACTATGGCTTTCTCTGTGAAGAGTTAGTTCCTTTTGTTGGTTTTGGAATGCCACTTATTAATTTAGTTTAATTTTCCCCTTCTCTGGTTTTGTGATATTATAGCAGCAAACACATACTGATTTCTTTTTTTGTTTAAGTTTAAATTCATTTTCAGAAGTAATTATATGCCCTAAAATGGATTGCCATGATTTCAGTCTTAATTTAAAATGTATTTTAGAAGGTATGATATATAAGTATTTCAAATCGTACACATCTTTAGGCTAAGGGATTTGGCTTTTTAACTTGGGTACGAGAAAAGATAAGGGTCAGTTATCTGAGATTCCTTAAACACGAAGAGAAATGAAAGAGGGTTTTTTTGTTTGGTTTTTTTTTTTTTTTTCTTTCCAGTATCTTTTCATAACAAAAGTTTTCCAGAAAATACTCTGTCAGTTAATTCCACCTTGTAGGTGAAACTGGTGTTATTTGCTGTTACAAAGCTGTGATTATTGTAGTGCTTAAAAACTTCCTGATGTTATGGAACAGAAGGGAACCTGATCCGTTATGACTTCATGGAGTATCATCCAAGATGAAGACGCAGACAAAATATTCTGTAAGCAGTAATTTGGGGAAAGTCTTGCAATTGCTAGCCCTTGTTCTCATGAGGGACTTCAGCTTACAGATGTCTGCTGGAAATATGATACAGCAGAAGGGGAAACCATCTAGGAGGTTCCTGGAGTATATGGAAGATAATTTCAAGGTACAGCTGGTGAGTGAGCCAGACTTGTGGGTGATGTGATGGTTGGAGGCCGTCCTGGGCACAGTGTTGACAAAGTGACAGTTTTCAGTCCTTGCAGAAGTAAGGAGGGGGGTCAGCAGAGCTGCTACCTTGGACTTTCACAGTGCAGACTTTGACCTGCTTATGAGCGTGGTTGACAGAGTCCATTGGGAGGCAGTCCAGAAGGGCAAAGGAGTCTTGGAAGGCTTGACATTCTTCAAGAATGCATTCTTAAAGGCACAAGAGCAGGCATTCTCCGTGTGCCAAAAGATGAACCGATGGGGAAGACAGGCATGGCTAAACAGAGAGCTTTGGCTGCAATTCCGGGGGGGGAAAAGGAGAGTTTATGACCTGTGGAGGAAAGGGCAGGCAACTCAGGATGACTACAAGGAAGTCATGAAGTTACGCAGGGAGAAAATTAGAAGGGTCAAAGCCCAACTAGAACATAATTTGGCTACTGCTAATGTATTTAGCAGTATTTGAAGAAATGCATTAGCAACAAAAGGAGGGCTAAGAAAAATCTATCCCTTATTGGATGGGAGGGAAACATAGTGACAAAGGATGAAGGAAAGGCTGAGGTACTTAATGCCGCCTTTGCCCCAGTTTTCAATATTGACACCAGTTGTTCTTGGTGTACCCAGCCCTTGCGTGGGTGTGCCGTTCATTGAGTAAAAACCTCGCTGGATGGCAAAGCCCCAAGAGTGAAGGTAAATCCAGTTGGTGGCCAGTCACAAGTGGTGTTCTCCAGGGCTCAGTATTCGGGCCAGTTCTGGTTAATATCTTTCTCAGTGATCTGGATGAGGGAATTGCGTGCACCCTCTGAAAGTTGCATGGGGATCAACAAGGCCAGGTGCAGGGTCCTGCGCTTGAGTTGCAGCAACCCAGTGTATTGCCACAGGCTTCAGGAAGAGCAGCTGGAAAGCTGCCTGGTAGGAAAGGACCTGGGGATGTTGGTTGACAGTTGGGTGAACATGATCCAGCTTGTGCCCAGCTGGACAAGAAGGCCAACAGCATCCTGGCCTGTATCAGTAATAGTGTGGGCAGCAGGACTGGGGAAGTGATCATCCTCCTGTACTTGGCACTGGTGAGGCTGCAGCTTGAACACTCTGTTCAGTTCTGGGCCCTTCACTACAAGAAAGGTGTTGAGGTGCTGGAGTGGGTTCAGAGAATTGTAACAAAAGTGGTGAAGGGCCTGGAGCACAAATCTTATGAGGAAGTTATGTGAGGGGGTTATGAGGGAGTTAGTCTGGAGAAGAGAAGGCTCGGGGGGGGGCATTACCGCTCTCTACAAGTACCTGAAAGGAAGTTGTAGCGAGGTGGGTGTTGGTCTCTTCTCTGATGTAGTGAGCAATAGGGGAAAAGGAAAAGGTCTTAAGTTGTGTCAGGGAAGGTTTAGATTGGCTATTATGAACAAGTTCTTCATGGAAAGTGTTGTCAAGCATTGGAACAGTCTGCCCAGAGAAATGGTTGCACCACCATCTTTGGAGTTATTTAAAAGTTGTGTAATGTGTCACTGAAGGACATGGTTTAGTGGTGGGTCTGGCATGGCTGGTTAATGGTTGGACTTAATGATCTTAAAGGTCCTTTCTGAGATAAACAATTTTATGATTCTATCTCAGTAGGATTGATTTTTAATGATCTTAAATGCATTCCTAGAGAAAAGATGACTTAGAAGAGCTTTTCTGTCTTTGCATGCTGCAGGATGGAATCATGCGGTCAAGGTAGTATGGTTGCTAAAGGCAAATTACAAAGTCAAGAACATTATCCCTGTTGTCCTTAAAAAAGAAGAGTGTGAATTCTGGATTACTGGTGAAGACATGTTGATTCATTGAACTAAACTGCATACAGTGATGAAAATACTGATTTAAAGATAATTCTATAAATACGTGTGGTGCACTTTCTTTTCCAATTAAGATAATTTTAGGACCTGTTCCCTAATATTGAATCATTTTTTTCTCTGCTGTTGAAAATAGTGATAAATTATAGAGTTAGTAAACCTTATATCACTGATAGGGTAATTATTGGAAACTATTTTAAGAGTTGTGGTAAGAATATAAATGGGGAAAAAAAAAATCCCAAGGATAGCTGACCTTGTTTCAAATATGGGAGGTCTTACATACCTAATTTACTGGAGTTCATTATATTTCTGATGTAAGATGTAGGAGAAGTACAGTGTATACAGTGCAGTCAGCTGTTCAAAACAGTCTTGGCTAACAAGCTGTGGAACACAGAAGAAGGAACTGAAAATAACCCCAAACTTTTGTCTTGTACATTATTCCATATTTTCAGTCTGTCTTGTCTTTGTCATTTAAAGCAGATATCCAGAAAGCACAGCAAAGGTATCTGCCAATGAAAAGTGATTCACGTGTGAAGGTCAGCTTTATAGAGTTTACTTCTTTTGGAATGACAGTGTGAAGTGAATGCTATGAAAAGAAGGGTAAGCTTCCTCGAGTCATAGCAGGGAAGGTGGTGGGAGCGTAGCAGCTGTTGGCAGACAGATGTTATACTGAGGTGGACTGGGATCTTGCTTCTCTACTGACATCCAGTGCTCTCTTCCCTGGTGGTGTTGAACAATGCTCCAGCGATGCAGTAAGTGCTGTGTTCTATCAGTCTCTTCTTAGGGAAGAAGTGTTAGCAAAAGAGAGTCTTGGTTTCTATTACATGTGGTAAAAACATTTTGGTGTTTGGCTTAGCAAGAGCAAGAAATGCACTTTGCCCTTGGAGTTGATGATGATGGTGGGTTTTGCCTGCTCAGAATGTTAATTTTGTGTTCTTGGACCAGCCTCCATGAAAGTTCTGTCCTACATGTGAGAGAGTTTTGTTTTCCTAATCATAGGAAGTTTTCATCCCTGTGGATCTTTGTGTAGTTATTTAAACTGAAATCAAGCAAGTGTACAGAAAAGAAAGCTCAGAACCAATATTTTATGCCTGATCTTGAAGTATGCTGCAGCTGAACGATGATGAAGGTATGAATAATTGAATAACTTTTAGTCATTGCTAGAATGGAGTGGAGTTTTCCAGCTACCAGAAGAGGTAATAAGTGTTTTTTTCAGCAGATGCTACCAAATACCAGGTTAGCATGAATGAAGAATGCAGGAGTGTTGCTAGGTTACAGAGTAGATTGGCCAATTGTTGGGAAAGAAAAAATCTAAGTAACGGGTTTGGTTGTCATCTTTTGTCCATCCCGTATCCAGTCATTTTGCTGGGTTCAACACCAGCCAGCTGTTTGCCCATGAAGTAGATTTCTCCAAGTCCTTTAAGATGGTGGCATGATCACAGGAGGTACTTGGAATGGTGTACTGGTATGCTGTTAATACTATGCATGTGTCATTTATCAAGTCTCAGAAGAGCTGCATGTAGATCTTCAGAAGGAGCAGGCAAAAGATGATACTTAAGAAATTTCACAAGCAAGGTACTACTGGAAATCATTTTAAGTTTTCTACTGGAATAACTCAAAGCACTCTAATTCAGTAACCAGGACTTGTGTTACATCTTTTAAAGTAGGTGAGAGTTCATCATTGGTCAAGAGCTATTGAGGTGTACAGAATAGTGAAAATTAATATTTTTCCTCTTCATTGACAGGAGATTGTTCAGAGATATTGCTAAGTGCTTTCAATACCTTGCTTGGTCTGAAGCTAAATAACCTTGTAGTTGGCCTTTGTCAAGTAATTTCATGACTTGTAATGTGATACTGAGGAGTAAACTGCTGGTTATGATTGCTTACTGTTAGATTACTGAATATTTGAGTGAGGAAGGAAAGATTCTTCAGTAACTACTATTTCTGCCTATAGCTGTGCAAGTTCATGACTGCCACAAGAGTCACAAATCATGGGTTAAATTTAAAAGTCTTTACATTGCAGCACAGCCCTTCATGAGAAAACCTGCTGAAGACTGAAAGTGTGGGTGATTATTACTTGTGGAAATGAGCTAAATAGGTCCTTACTGTTGCAAAAGCCTTATACATGTGCCTGATCTTAATAATGCTTTCATGTACTCAAAATTGACAAAGATAATTCTTGGAGAATCCTTTTGAGGCCTGTGCTTCACTTCACTGGAGTTAGGTGGTTACCCATGCTATCCAAAGATCTCTCTGCCATGAATGATCAGTTACCATCATGGATATTTCTTTGTGGAAGAATTCGATAGTTCCTTGAAAACTGTTGGAAAAATTCCCCGGGCTTGTGGTGTGGCTCCAACCCAGGCTTTGAAATATATTTAAATTACAATACTTTGCCTTCTGTCAATTAACTTTTTAATTTTTGGGTGCTATTTTGTTTCTTAATCTTTCAGAAAACTTACATTAACAATTAACGAAGCTGGTTGTTTTGATGGGCCACTGTGTTCTTCTGTAAACTGAAATACAGTCATTATTTTACCATGGTTTCATCAGAACTGAAGTTTCTTGGTGCCCTTGACCCTTTCGGGTGTAACCAGCAGCCTTGGACACTCATATTGACTGCTACCTTAGAAAGGCAGTTTTCTGTCAAAGGCATTGATTGGATTGCAGTGATCTGAATTTGACATCATGTTTCTCTCTTTAGATTTCCGCTTCCCTGCGTGTTTCATCTAAATGCCTCCATCCTGCAGCATGGCATTAGCAATAGGTATCTTTAGGGCTGTTCTCAGAAATAATAACAGTCAGACTTAGGACCAAATCACATTGTTGCTCCAGATTGTTAATTTTTTTTCTCGAAAGATTTAGAAGATTATATTTCAGATATGGGGATTATTGTAGAATATTTGAGCACTAATTAAAGATACTAAATAGAAAATTGTGACTATTGCTGTTCTTTTTGCAAGTTAAAATTTACTTTATTGCAGAACAGTATAGGCTGCTAACTGGACAGGGGCTACAGTTATCTCTTTCTTCATTTTGCTCTTATCTGGATATTAACATTGTAGATATTTTCAAACCTAGGAGCTTACTAGTAACTTCATAATAGAAATCAGGCTGATTAATATAACCAGCAACTGGAAAAACATAAATATGCGCTTTAACTGAATCTTCTCTTGATGAAAATGTGCGTAATGAGATGTAATTTTTTAAGTCTATGTTGCTACTTATCTATTGTGGATTTTTTTGGGGGGAAAGAGATGCAGGATGTGGGCATTTGATTTCTAACTTCTGCATTTAGATTTGCTTATTTGTATGACACATTGTTAATTGGTAAAATAGTAAATTTAAGGCATGTAGCATATTTTGTTTTTCTGTCTTGAACAAGTTTGTTACTGTCTATGTATCAGCACTGCTGTTTGCTGAACTGTGCTGAAAGGATGCTTTCTTTTAGTAAACTTTGAAATTTTGTTTTTGTTTAAATCTAGGAAAATGCTCTTCTACTGGGTATTTGGCTTTGACTTTCAGCCATTAGATTTCATAGGTAATTCTGTTATATTTCATTTAAAGATGAGTCACTCAAGGGTGCAGTTCTTCAGCATGACATGTTGGGAAAATGCTTTGTTACATAACAAGAAGCCAGGGAATTCAGAAGGCAAAGTTCAGGGCAATTCAAAATCAGTCTGGGATTTTATCTCATGCAAATAGCTTCTGTGCTAGTCTCAGCCTGTTGGTACTTTTTGAGTATTGCAGCTGCTTAAACACATGTGATTTCTGATGTTACTTGCATGGAATGGGAGAAGTGACATAAAATCATTGTGTCTGGATAGACTTTGTGATTCACATGACCATAACACAATACAAATGAGAGTTTTCATAAGAGGTACAAAAGTTTAAGTTTGTGACTGCTTAAAAAATTCTCTTTTAAAGATGTGTGAATTTCTTGTTTGGTTTCTGGGCTAATAGCTGTATTTTGAAAAGAAAGAGTTTCACATCGCCCAACTTTTGAGTCTGACATTGGTGACTCTGTTAATTGTAATAGAGCTGCAGAATGGTTTCATTCCAGATGGAACTTTAATCTGGCTTCTGATTGAGCTGAGTGTTCTTGTAGAGTCTCTTAGCATCTGCTTTGGAAATGTATATAACATTATTCAAAATTTGTACCAAATTAAACCACCCTAAGGCTATAATTCAATTTTTCTTTATTGAGGAATACATTGTCAACAACTTTATGCCACAGAGTAAAATCTGCTCTAGACCTGTTATTACTTTTTTGGCTATTAGCTGTTTGTTTAGATTATTGTGACTAAATTTCCAGTTTCTTGAAGTTTACGCTATGAGTTGGAAGTTTACATTAAGGAATTAATAAATGTGGTCTTTTTTTTTTCTCTGAAAGATGTTTTCTAGTATTAATGATTGGATTATATTTTTATTTATAAAGTTGTAATGTTTCATAATTCTAGATAATTTCTGTTGCAGATGTTTGCGATACCTGGTTTTGCGTTTGGATTATAAAAAAACCCACATGCGGTATATTGAAATACACCATATCTCATTCATTTAACTTCTGTACCTTATTTTAGTTTCTCTTTCATCTGTAGCAGTTCATGATTGTGACTTTTGATATTTTTCAGTTCTCCATAGTCAACTGTATTTATTTATAGGTTTTATTTTGCAATCTTCCTCTTGAGCTCTGTGTAACTACTGTTTTGAATACGAGTTCTGTTATCAAAGATTATTAGATTAGGGTGGCAATTGATGCAGTTTTCTGTTAAGACGTAATTTGTGAAATGCTCTCTAACTTGAGTGCACATGCTTGAATAGATGAAGGTTGTGTTACCAGCAAGATTAAAGTCTAAAGCTTTGGCTGTATTGTCTCCTAAAGCATTTCTCAGCCTTAAAAAGCTTGCCCTTTAGTACTGCCTATGCCAAACATTGAATTGGAATCACCAAAAACCTCTGTTTAGTGTTGAAAACTTAAGAAACATCTTTATTCTCTTTTACTTGTGACTTTTCTCTTTTTTTTTTTTTGGGGGGGGGGTGTGTTCGTCCTTATCCATGTTCCTGCTAAATCTGTCAGAGAAAATTCACCAAAACCCACTGATGTAGATTGACAAATTGACAAATCCCTTGTCTTCCACATCAGAACTTTGCTGCTTCTGTTACAAGTAATGTCAGAAGCCTATCTTCATCAAGTTATGCAAAGCTATTCCAGTTTCATTGCACCTTCTGATAGGGTCAGTGGGCAGCTTGCTGAATCGTAATTTTGTTGAAATGCACAAAGACTTGTCTCTTTCCAGAAAGCATCTATGGAGAAGTTTTAAGAGAGAAAGGAAAATCCTGTCCCCATGCCACCTACTGTATTGTTTTGGAATGTGCTATGTGCAAATCTGTCTTCTTCATGTGGACTACTTCAGGATGGAACTCTGTGCTCTGAGTCAGACAGAATAGTGAGTTAAACCAAGATCTTTTAGTTAAAACTGTTAATATAATTGAGTTATGAAGTATTATGCAGCCATGTATGTTGATGGTAATGTTCAGTAGATACTCCTCAGTTTTGGGCACAAACACATTTAAAACCACAGAGTTATCATGAACTGAAATTTGGCTATCACCAATTGCCATCTACCAGCGTTACTGTATTTTGTTTGTTCTCTTTTTTTTTTCCTGAGTAGAAGAGCAATAAAAGCTTATCCATGTTCAGTCCAGTAAATAGGTAGAGCGCTGTGTTAAGTCCATTTATAATCTGCTTTTCCTATTGCAACTATGCTACGCTACAGAAAAGGAAGTGGAACTTCTGAAGTACAAATGCCACTCTCACCACTTCAGCACGGTGTGACTTTCCCAACTTTTTGAAGAAAGGGTGTCAACACCTGCAATTGAGAGTGGAATCACTTAGCTCACTGACGTCATCCCCACCCCAACTTCATGCAGCATTAGCTCTCCCCATCCTCCTTTTCTAAACTCATGCAAGCCTTTATGCATTCATTTGGATTTGTTAAAGAAACAGCAGGAAGTTATTTATCTGACATTCAGATGCTTGATAGATGAAAACAGAATTGCAACTGTAGAAAATGCGTTAGCTATTCAACCACTGTAAAAGGAAATTTCTACTTCCATTACGGGTCTTTCTTTGGACATACTAGCTGCCTTACTCCGTCCTTCTTCATGCTTCATCTTCTTATGCTTCAAGAAGTTTTGAGCAGGTTTGTGTTTCCAACCTGTTTTGTCAGTGAATGGAAGAAGAGGGAGAGGTTGCGCACAAGTTGGTTCGTAGCAGAAGCTTTGATTCTGGAGGAAGGCAGTGACAAAGACAAAATGGGATAACTGTTTGGGCCAGTCTCCTGTTAGATCACAGGAGGATGAAGCCAGGAGGGGGCTGGTCTCTGCTTCCAAGGAACAAGGGACGGGACAAGAGGAAATAGCCTCAAGCTGCACCAGGGGAGGTTTAGATGGAGATGAGGAACAATTCCTTCCCCAAAGGGTGCTCAGGCATTGGAACAGGCTGGCCAGGGCAGTGCTGTAGTCACCATCCCTGGAAGTGTTCACACACCGTGTAGAGGAGGCCCTTAGTGCCATGGGTTAGTGGTGGCCTTGGCAGTGCTGGGGTAAGGATGATCTTAAAGGTCTTTTTCAACCTGGTTGATTGTATGATTAAATTATGTCATGCATTCATTAGAGTGTATCAAATGGCAACAATGGTTTTGTGGTTTCCTTCTTTACGCTTCAGGCAGCTTCATTTATGTGTTACGAGAGACCATAGTTAGAAAGTGAGAGTACACATGAGATGGAGACACAATTGCCAAATCAATCTGTCCAGCATATTAATGCCATCAGATGCTACTGAAGTCTGAAAATACATGACCAAAGCACTCATTAATTTCTTAAAAATGATTTAAGAGTAAATAAGTAAACACCATCATGCAGGCTGTCTTCACCAGCATAACATTGGAAAGACCCCAAAACTGACCTGAAAGCATCAAGCAAATGGCTATCTAGGAATACAGTGATATTATACCTTTATTTTCCCCACCATCTCTCTTTTGAAATTTTATATTCCAATACCTTCGGGGAATTTGCTTTTCCAAGTAACTTTTGTATAAAATCACAATTAATAATAGTAATAAAAAAATACTCTTCAATTTGCTTTCCTAAATTCTTCCATCTGTGACTTGTACAAAACCCCATCATTTCATTGTGACTTGACTGTTCACACGGTGAATTTCAAACTTCTACTTTCTTGCATGTAGAAAATTGTTACTATCTGGTGAATATTACTTTGCAGGTATGTATCTAGTTCTGAAAGGACTAAATATAAATTACATTTTGCCTTCAGTCAAAAATAAAAAGACAATATTCTAACTTGTTTTTAAAGCACCCAATGACAAATTTCAGTCTCCATAGAATAAGAATTTTATTATGGTTCTTTTCATTTGTAGTTTTTAGCCATTGATTATTAGCAAGTTTAGTTTGTCCTAACTAGAAAAGAAATTAAATTGCATTAGTACATATTTCCAATAAATGATGTTATGCTTCAATTAAAATGAAAAAGAAAAGGGGATTAAATAAAGTGAAAATATTTAACTCGTAGATACTTGAATTTTAGTTTGATGTATGTTTGTTGAAGGCAGATATGTTTGTCATTCTGATGAAGATGCATTTCTTTATGCCTTGCTGTTGACAGAATCTCACCTACTTTTTCCATTTATTATGATAATAGTCTACCAGATGTCATATGTCACAGCCTAGTGAAGTTGTCTCTGCCTATTACTGCTTTGTAGATAATGTACATTCTTGTTTTTCTTTCCTTAATTTGGGAATTTTTATATGCTATTTGACGTTTGTTATTTTATGAGGAAAAGAATAGAAGCAAACTATTTAAAATATTTGAAAGCAATTTTAGAAACTGTAGGCTTTTTTGTTCCCATGGTAAGTACCATCATGTTAAAGTATGCCTTCATGGGGATGGATAAGCTGAATCTCATAAAAATGGTCATATGTCTTCAAACTCTAGTTAATATTGACTTAATAGATCTAATTGTGTTGTGCCATGCAACTTTTTGAAAGTAGTTTGTTTCAGTGGATAGATACATAGATAAGTACTAATAAGAGAGGATGGAAACATGATTATTACATGTTACTGATACATGTAGAGATCAGAGTAACAGAAGTCATAACTCCTTACCTAAAACATAAAACTGGTGAATATTCTTTTTCCAGGTAGTTACAATATAAAAGACATAATACTGTATGTAGAATCCTTCTATGTAGAGAGATACACAGAGTCAAAATAAGTTTTGGTAGAGATACAGCAAGCTGTCTTTTGATTCATGGAGTCTGAACTTCAGTGGAACTGGTCTTCAGCAGCTGTCATTCAAGGTGTAGAATTGTACATCCCTGTCTGTTAAAACTGTGTTGAATACACGCAACACTCAGAATCATAGGGTCAACTAGGTTGGAAAAGACCTGTAAGATCATCAAGTCCAACCATCACCCAAGACTGCCAAGATCACCACTAAACCATGTCACTGAGGGCCTCATCTGCATGCTTTTTGATCAGCTCTAGGAATGGTCATTCCACCATTTTCCGGGGAAGCCTGTTCCAATGCCTGATTACCCTTTCTGTAAAGAAAGTTTTCCTAACGTGATGATGAAAACATCAGGTGGCAGCAGTAGTAGAGGTACTCAGAACCACACCCAGATTTCATTTTTTTTTTTGGCATTTATGGACCTAGCACTTGTCAATTGCATTGGAAATTTTTATTTCCATGCAAAGCTTTTTGCTTAAGAGGTTCATATCTTGGGAAAAGTGCATTCTCTGCAGACATGAGCAGTGTTCATTTGCTTTAAGTACTAGCAAGGAAGGTCATTCAGACTTCTGTTCATTTTTATATTTGGGCTTTTTTGTGTGTTAAGCTAGAGTAAAAGTGCCAACTAGATTTATAGATTTGTGTGCATACACAAATCTACAGAAAAATTCCATAAGACATTCCTTTTCTTTTAAGATTCAGTATTAAGAAGTTTAAAGTCTTTTCTTTGTCCAGAGCAACGGCAAAACATGCAACTATTAGCAGTTTATTGTAGTTTGCTTTCTTATGTTTTACTGTGGTATAGTTGATACGCAAGATTAACTCATAAAAATCCTTTTGTTCTTCCACAGCAGTATTTCAGATGGAAGACTGAATTCTTCTCTGTACATTCCTGAAGGGATCATTGCAGTCCTTAAAGCTGTATTATATAGTATAATATAGATGAATATGACAACATATTTTTTCATACAAACGTTTGTTGAACATTTTGTTCAACATCTTTGTCGGTGACATGAACAGTGGGATTGAGCGTACCCTCAGCAAGTTTGCCAATGACACCAAACTGTGTGGTTCGGTTGATACGTTGGAAGGAAGGAATGGCATCCAGAGGGACCTTGACAACGCTTGTGAGGTGGGCTGATGCCAACCTGATGAAGTTTAACCATGCCAAGTGCAAGGTCCTACAGCTGGGTGGGAG
>JARCZZ010017981.1:0-10528 GCA_030323915.1 Brotogeris chrysoptera
AGGGGCTTGGAGCTGCTCCAGTGGAAGGTGTCCCTGCCCATGGCAGGGGTTGGGGCTGGAGGAGCTTTAAGGTCCCCCCCAACCCAGACCAGTCTGGGATTCCGTGATTTCAGATTGTTTGACTTCGCTTCCCTCAAGCAAATTACTGTACTTGGATAAGTAGATTTGGTTGCTTTGTTCTCTTGGGATCCTATTTTCTCCTCGCTACATGATAAGACAGTTTTCTCAGTGGCTGAGAAAATGGGATGTGTTCCTATCTCTGGCAGGAGGCCACTGAACTAGGAATGGTCAGGGCCTGCTGAAGGTGGGCAGTGTGGGCATCCCACCAAACAAAACACAATGGAGAAAGCTGCCCCTGTACTGTCCAGCTGTTGGGAATGACTATTTGTTAATTTTGCTACATAAATGTTGTCTATTTGCTGCTCTGAGTTAGGGGGGAGTAATGCTTCTGATGCTGGACACTGGTCCTGGTTAGGCTTCCTGAGTGGATGACTTGAGGCCCTCCTGCTTTGCATCAGAACGCATAAATCTGCTGCAGGAGGAGAAATGTTTCAGAGGAGTGGTTTTAAAGAACAGGCATTCATTCACTCATGCAGTTACACTGATAGGAGAGCAACAGTTGACTCTTTGCAAAGGCAAAGACAATTCCTTTTTTCCTTGAAATACATATTTGTTCTGCACTGTGATCCTGATCCTCATGGCAAATGCATGGCAATGGCTTCTCCTGGCTCGTGAGCAGAATCGAATCACTCTGTTTGCTACAGCTGCGTTCTTTGGACTGTACTTAATTGATAGGTAGGGGTAGAAAATGAAACTGGCTGAAATGACCTTGGGTTTCATGTTGCACAAATGTGTTAGATGTTTCTGAACGGTGGAATTTCTCTTTCTATCCCCTGCAGAAGATGGCTGTTCCACCTGCGTACGCTGACCTGGGCAAATCTGCCAGGGATGTTTTCACCAAGGGATATGGTAAGTAAAGCCGGAACAAGTTTGGTCTTTCTCAGTCTGCCCTACTCGTGAGGGTGTCAGGATTTTATCACTCTTTTCTGATAAGTATTCCAGTATTTCCCATTAGAATCCAGAGAATTTTCTCTCCTCGCTTCCATTGCCCTTTGCTGGAAAGGGAAGGGGAACTTGTTTAAACAGAATTCTGCCTGTTCCCGTAGGCCTGTTGGCTGAAAGAAAATGTGTTTTGACTGTCTCCTTGTCTCATGAACAGGATGACAGATGTCAGGAGTTTGCTCACTGTGAGTGAGGACTCTATTACCCAGTTTGGTCCCAGTTATATTGTCATTAGGATTAATCAGGTGCTATCTGAAGAGAGCACAACTGTATAATCTGCTTCATAAAAACACAGTTTGATAACTGTACCTTATGTATTGTTTTAATAATCCACAGGCAATTTAGAAGGGAGTTGTAAGAAATAATCAGAAATGCTTTTGCAGTTATCATATATATAATTCATATTTTTTACTCATTTTCTAGGTTTCGGGCTAATAAAACTTGATTTGAAAACTAGGTCTGAAAACGGACTGGTGAGTTTGGAGACCCATTGCAATCAAAGCATTGCAGCGTTCTTGTGGTTACCGTATGTTTCACTTTCAAAGGAAATGCACATTCCTTACCCCCCCCCCCCACTGGAACTTGTTGTGGGGCAGGGGTGTGTTGATGTTAATAACTAGCAAATGTTCTTGAATCCTCTGAGAACATTGCAGGATTGGCTAATATCCCAAATTAATGTGATGAATGCCTGTGTGCAAACATCTGTATCTTTGCAAATATATATGTATATATACACGTAATGACTTTTCTCCTCCGTTTAGGAATTCACAAGCTCAGGTTCAGCAAACTCAGAAACAAGCAAAGTTAGTGGTAGTTTGGAAACAAAATACAGATGGGTGGAATATGGCTTGATGTTCACAGAGAAGTGGAACACAGACAACACACTTGGCACCGAGATTACTCTCGAAGACCAGGTAACTTTTGGCTCAAAAGATGCAGTTTGCAGATTCACTTCCGTCAGTCTCTTCATTGTAAATCCAACCAGTGAATTTCTTTTCTGTTCAGCTTGCACGGGGCCTGAAGCTGACCTTTGACTCCTCCTTCTCTCCTAACACCGGGTAAGAAGCTTAAGTGACCCAAAAAGGCATCTTTTACTTTAGCTTTCCAGAATAGTCTTGCTTTTTACTGCTTCTGTCCTATGACCCGTAGACAGTTAGCGGTCAGCCTGTGTATGATGAAATCATGTGCATCTGATTTAAATCTCAGTATTAACAGTCCGGTTTTAATCCAAAGCTATAGCAAGCAAACTTTTACAGATGGTAACTTGAAAATGACAGCCTGAGTTCGGGTGTGAAGAGAAAGGGTTTATTTGTGCTCCTGTTGCCTGTTTCTGGCTGTGTCAGAGGCTGAGCTGCTGTCTGAATGAAACAAGTCAGTTCAGGGCTGAACAGGCTCCAGGAGCCAGTTGGCCGTGGCTGTAATAGGTCAGCACAGGAACTGGGCTCTTCTCCCGAGCTCCATTAGCATGTGAGCTCCCTCTGGCCGCAGCGTGGTGGTGGATGAGTATTTCTCATTGGATGTCACTTTTTATTTGGGCCAGAGGGATTAAGCAGCAGCTGGAGTCTGGATGTTGGTTTCTTTTATTCCCCTGATTATCTTCGTGCAAGCAGTGCTGCCAGTGAGTCAGAATACCCTGCACAGGAGCTTCCCAGGGCAGCACGCTGCACTGAGGCTACTGGGATACAGTCACAGGGAGGTTGCACCCTGTCTTGTAGTGTCCTGCATTGCCAGCTGCTTCCAGGCCACTCCTAGTTCTACATGAAGCAGATATTTCTGACTCTGTTAACCAGAATAATCTCTAGTGCTGGGTGTTAGTTATTTCTTAGCTGGTAGGGGTTTTAGAGAAAGAAACACCTGGTCTGAGAATAACAAGGTACAGCTCTACAGCTATTTCTTAGCACTTCAGACAGTGTAGTATCTGATTTATAACAATCGCCGTGTGGGAGGCCTATTGTAATTTGAATAAATGGAGTGAGATTCAACCTTGGTGTGACCTGGATTAGGTTGACAGGGATGCATCATGTCTGAGTAAGAGACACCTTCTCCCTGTTCCTTACTGCTGCGATGAGTCTTTCACCAGTGAGAGTCGTTTTCAGGAGTGCTCTGTGTTAGCTTGCCGCCGTCCCTGCTGACGCTGGTAGAAGTACTGCTGACTTCGAGCAGTTGCAGGAGCTAATGCTGAGTGCTTCTGGCAGTGCTGCTCTTGTGTCTGATCTTGCAAAACACGAATTCCTGAGTCTGAAATACGCAGAATAAAACTGAGAGCGATCTCTGTGTGGGTCAGATACAGGAGTGCAACAGTTCTTGCAGACTGGTTTTGCTGCCCGAAGGGAAAGGTTGCTTTGAAATCTCAAATTAGCCTGGCTTTTCCAGGAAGATTGCAGTAGAAGATTTGGTCAAGGACAGAAGGCACTTGTAAGGCAAAAGGAGAAAAAGATCTTTAATAAGAGCAGCTGAATATATTAGACATAACTCTCTTGTGAGGGCCTGCATCCGTGATGTAAACCAGCCTAAGGACACCTGAGAAAACACTGCTCTGTTCCCTTAAGAAGCTGAAGACAAAGTGGTGATTTCTTGATGTTTGTCACAGTAAATGAAGCTACCCAGGTCACTGGGGTTGTCTAAAAGTTGTATGTGGAGTTTCTGTGGCACACCTGCAAACTGCTCCAGCTCCCGTTCCTTCCTTGCATCTACCGAACTTCCCAAGCCATAAGATGAGCTGGAGATGAGGATCTGGTTTTATCGTCTCCCGTCTGGCTTTTTGTGCTGTCTCGTTTCAGAGCACAGCCCAGCAGTGCTCAGTGGGCACCACACAGCAATTTATTGCTTGACTTCAAATAACTCACTGTGTCTTGAATGAGGGTTCTGCAGAGGTAGAAAGGTGATGTACCCTGTGGCTCTCCAGGGGTTCATACTTTGCCTTCGAGAGCTATTACACTGCGTTAAAGTCACTGATCTGATGGAATTGCTCCCTGTGAGTGTACCTGTTCAAAGATAACATTCTTTTCTGTTCAGGAAGAAGAGTGCTAAAGTTAAGACAGGGTACAAAAGGGAACACATCAACCTTGGCTGCGACATGGATTTTGACATTGCTGGTCCTTCAATACGTGGAGCCCTGGTGGTTGGCTACGAGGGGTGGCTGGCAGGTTACCAGATGACTTTTGAGACAACAAAGTCTAGAGTCACCCAGAGCAACTTTGCTGTTGGCTATAAGACTGATGAGTTCCAGCTTCATACTAATGTGTAAGTATTGGCAGAGAGGCGTTAAAAAGGAGTTTGAAAGGATTTTGCTGCTTATTAGAACAGCGAAGGGGATGGAGCCATGGTGAAAGAGGGAATGGTGGGTTTGAAATGACTTTGCATTTAAGATGGCAAGCTGCACTGGTTGGCTGCATTAACTTTCCTTTTAATTATGTGGGGGAGGGAGTGCGTGATGGAAGGAACTGGAACTCACTGAGCACCCGAGTACCCAGCATCTCTTTCTAACAGATAAGGATTATTGGACTCTAATAGTGGAATAATAAAGCAAGTGGGTTATGAAAATGTTCTTTGTGAAATGTGAAATAAAAGCAATGTCAAAACGAAACAAAATGGTGGTTTGATCTGTAGATGAAAGAGTTAAACAGAGAAGAAGCAAGAGCAGGCAAAAGGGAGTGCATAGAAGAGATAGGGCCTGGCTTTGTTTTAATACTGGAAGGGGTATGTTGTAAATGTTTGGTTTAGTATCGTAACTCCTAATAATCTATTTACACAGGCATTTGTCCTTTCTGAACGCAGGAACAGTGAGGAACCAGGACCCAAATTCCATGAAAACCTTAATATCCCTGTCTCCTGATCCTGTTAAAAAGGCAGTTTATGCCTCTGGAGAAGATGGTTTTTTAAGATTAGGCAATCCCTAATCCATTCCCCAACCCCCCCTTTCCCATTCCCTTGGGTAATTGGATAGTTTGCATGTGGCAGAACTACTGCAGGCTGTTCCTGTTCAGGGGCTGAGCAACTGTTCTGCCTTCCTGGAGCTGCTGCTTCAAAGGCTTTCTGTTCTGTTTCATGCTGGTTTGCAGAGGTCTGGTTTAGGAAGCTCTCACTGCCTTACAGAACAATTGAACCTTCACAGCCCAGCCTGTGTTTGAAGGATTGCCAAAGCGCAAAGATGTGGGCAGAAAACTTGCAGCAGAACAATATGTGGGTTCCCCCCCACTCAGTAATTCGGTTATTCCTTCAAGCACAATGACTTTCAACTTTGTTGTACTGTAGTGGTTCAAAACGTTGTATTATTGACCTTTAATATAAAATGCTCCAACTATGAATTAAAGCAACAGCAGAAAATAACTTTATAAGAGCAGCAGGAGCTCTACTGTTCTTGGATTCCTGAGCATCTTTCTCTTGGGTTGCTGTTACTGTATGTGGATGATACATCCTCTTCAGGAGGACACCCAGTTTGTTTATTTAATATTCATACCCTATCAATTGATGGGCAAACCCATAAATATGTGATATGAAGAGGTATTTATTGGTATGAATACATTAGTTAGGTATTTGATGTGTTTCAGCACTGAAATGCCAGAGCTTTTCTATAATCCCCGAAAAAGTTACTTGTGTATGGATCTCTCATCACTCTCCCACTCGGCCGCTGTATCTGGAGAGCTCAGTGTTTCGCAGGGATGCTATAGCAGAGCTGATAACTAGGAGGGGCTGGAAGCATTGTCTTTTGTTCCTGGTGTTCCACAGACCAGCTGGGGACTTCAGGAAGTGACTTTCCTTAATGGTGATTTAATATATTAATTTTCACAGGGGGATAATGGTTTGTTTGTTATTTTTTTATCTATGAAGTGCTGTTATTACTATTAGAATTAAAAGGAGGTTTGTTTGCTTAGTTAGTCCTATTTTTAATGATAAGTAATAACTAAAGGGAGGTAGGGCTGGTTAATTTCTAGTTTTACATATGACTTTCCTCGTTTTTTAAGCATAGCTCAGACCGCCCCCCCTAATGTTGCAGGTCAAGACAGAGCTGAGTGGGAACCTTGCACAAAAATCTGCCTGTGTAACCAGCTCTCCTCAGTCCTTTTTAATCCCTCCTTTTCTTGAGAGCCAAGCACAAGCAGTTATATGTGAGCTTCAGTCTTATCTGAAGTAAGTATTGTAGTGTTCTTCTGGAAGAATTGCTGTAACGATTTAAAAGGCTGCTGCTATTGCTTGAACTTTTCCATAGGTGTTATTGTTACTGTTTAGTCAGTGGTTATCACAGTATGGTTTGTGTTGGGAGGGACCTTAAAGCTGATCCATCTCCAACCCCCCCGCCACGGGCAGGGACACCTTCCACTAGAGCAGCTTGCTCCAAGCCCCATGCAGCCTGGCCTTGAACGCTGCCAGGGATGGGGCATGATCTATGGAACTAAGGAACATCAGGCTAAAGGGGTAAAAGTGGAGAGGTTCTAAATCTACCCCTTTTTTTAATCACTAAAGGTTGGGTGTGCTTTAATAATTGGAACCAGACTGTTTCATAGTTCAGAAATAATTGTATTTTACTTGCAGAGTTTTCCATGTGGTTTAAAGCCCGTTTTGTGCAGTATGTTTGTATCCTCTTTTAAGAAAACGAGTGAAAATGGAAATTGCTGCCTGCTTTACAAGGAGTGCAAGGCTTTTAGAAACCTTTTGCTGTTGTTTCTATGATCTGCATGCTCTAATGAGTTGCATTTTATTTAGCACACTTTATTCCCTGTGCGACATTGGTGGCAGTAGTAACTGGAAGTTGTGCTACTTGGTAGCAGTGCTGAAAGCTGTTGTGTTCCCTGCAAAGTAATAAGTTTCATTTCTAGAGGTATCTATAGTACAGATGTACCATAAGGACTATTGCAAATGGTATTAATTTGCCTTGGACATTAAATGGGCATCTTCTGCTACAGTCCATCTGTGTCTGGTGACAGAGGCAGTTGTAGGATGATTGCTCAGGCTCTGGGACTGGGGCATGGCCTCTCTTTACTACAAAGACTCCCATTTAGAGAAGGGAAAACTGGAAGCTGATATCAATTGTCTGTTTTCGATAGTTTGTCATGGCTTTTCTTCAGTGCTGTAAGTTGTTTGTTGAAATGGAGTAACCATCAATGAATTTAAGCCTCTAAAAACAACTTCAGAACCAATCTGGCCTAATGTCTCTATCTTAATTGTTCCAGGGATATTAAATGAGATGTGAGTGTTCTGCAAAGATAGATCTTACTGGGAAAAGAAAAAGATGATTGGTTTTGAGATGCAGTTTAAAACTAGACTAATGCATTCCTTCCAGGAATGATGGAACGGAATTTGGCGGCTCCATTTACCAGAAGGTGAATGATAAACTGGAAACTGCTGTGAATCTTGCTTGGACAGCTGGGAATAGCAACACTCGCTTTGGAATTGCAGCCAAGTACCAGATCGACCCAGATGCCTCTTTTTCTGTGAGTGCTGTGCATGTACATTTACAAGCATTTGAAAATAGGCTCTCAAAATGGAAATGCAAAGCAGCCTTTACGTCAGGGAATCCCAGAATCCCAGCCTGGTTTGGGTTGGAAGGGACCTTAAAGCTCATCCAGTTCCAACCCCCTGCCACGGGCAGGGACACCTTCCACTAGAGCAGCTTGCTCCAAACCCCATCCAACCTGGTCTTGAACTCTGCCAGCGATGGAAGTAGGGGTTTGATGCAGGTTGGTGATGTACAATTAGCACATAAACGTATTTGTCTTGCTTTTGGCAGCATGAGAGCACAAGTACAGGATTTGCCTTGGAAGCGACACAGACTGTTTAATCATATTTGAGGGGGTTTTGCGTCACTCTTGAAAAAAATGAACAACTATGTTAATAAAACATTTTTTTCCCATCGTGACTGTAGATTTGTTAAAATTTTGGCTTTAAGTTATGGCAAAAGTAACTTTAGATAGATTTTGTGATTTAAAACATGAAATCCTGTGCCTGCCTTAGAGGTGTTCCTTACTCTTCAAGCAGGAAGGACTCTGAAGCAAGACACCAAATCATTTACATATGGTATTTTTTTCCTTTTAAGGCTAAAGTGAACAACTCCAGTCTGATCGGATTAGGATACACTCAGACTTTAAAGCCAGGTGAGTCTATGCAGGAGAAATTGAGAATCAAGTGATGTTTTAATCTTGAAATATCAGGGGGTTTGTCACAAAATGTTACTGACTCCTCTGTTAACGCTGAATGTCTGTTGGCAGCAGAATTATTAGAGACCACTTATCAGTCACACACCCCTTTATGTCGATGCAAAACATATCTGCAGTTAGGTATTTCACAGATAAGTGCATGCGTTTTTAATACTTTCAGAGGCTTCCTATTACAGAGTTTATTCTGCTTGAAAATGTGACTTTCTCAAGGTCGCCTGGTGCAGGAAGAGGACAGTCTTACTGCTGTGAAATTGGTTTGAATGTAGTCTAATAAATCTGCTGCCAGAATACTGAGCAGATGGACATGAGATATTACAGTAGACAGAGCTTGGGCTTTTTCCTACCTAGATTTTAAAATGGTTCAGAAAGGTGGGTATGTATCAAGGTGCCAATTTTTCATAGTCCTGGACTCTAAAATTAGATTAATCAGACCAGCAGCAAACTGCCTTCGAGCTTTAATTACTTGGAGTGATAAAAAGCAGAATCTATCACCGTGGTTTATTATAACTTTCATAATTCATAAAGGTTTCTTATCTGCAAATTGTTTCAAAACGCTGGTCCTTACAAGGCTAGCTGCCAAATTACCTTAACCCAGCTGCCCCGTAAGTTAAAGCAGTAATGCAGACACTGCACTTACGGAACATAAAGCTCATTCTAAGTTGTAAAACTTGTCATTTTCTCTCCCTTTTCTCTATTTCGCAGGTATCAAACTGACATTGTCAGCTTTGTTGGATGGCAAGAACGTCAATGCTGGTGGACACAAACTTGGTCTAGGATTGGAATTTGAAGCGTAAGGAGTGATTCTACAATCAAAACTACAGCATAGCTACCTTCAGAATATAGTGTACCTTTCAATGTTTGTCTGGGATGCAAGTATTGCTCAGTATCAGTCCTGCTAGTCCTGGTTAAAGACAGCTAAGCTTTAAAAATGATGTTGTTAAAGACATGGAGACAAAAGCATAAAACCCAATCCTAATTCCAGGCTTTTTCTTTTGAATGTTCCTGCCCATCATTTCTGTCAGCTGCCACACGATAGGAAGTAGGAAGGTATTGATTACCTTTACTAACGTATTGATTGCACAAAGAATATGTTAATAGTATAAAATGATATAAAACCTGAGATGTTAAGAATCTCAGATCACTATATTGTACTGTTCATTCTGTAAGCAAAATGTCCCATCACTTAAGGTTTCAATTCACGATGGAATGTGCAAACGTGTCTGAAAAAGGGATTTTTTTGGTTGTAATTGGTATTTTTTTAGCTAAGTGTTTCACGAATGGTTTGTCTTCTTTGGCCATCTCACACCTACAGCTGTCTCCAGAGTGCTTTAGGTTGTCCACCTTGTGTAAGTCCGTCGCGGAGGAGGTTTGATGTGACTCAGCCAATACTCCCTGTCCTGTGTTGTGGTTCCTTTCCCTTGCACAGACTGGAAAGCTTGTAAGACAGGGACATAATCAGGGAAGAGTCTGTAACTGCAATCACATAGTCGTTGCATCACAGAATTTCAAATGGAGCTTTGTTTTATTACCACTTTTTTTTAGCAACTAAATGGGTGCATTTTTAGAGAGTCTTCCATTTTGTGTGGAACTAGACCCCAAAATGCTGTACTTGACACTACTAAAAATGGATATCAAACCCAAACCCAACTTGAATAAATATTGAAATGTCACCTTTTACTTCGTCTTTGTATTAATTGTGAAAACACTTTTATATCAATTCTTGGCTCCGGAAGCAGACTGGCAACATCTTAGTGTGTATTTTGTATTACACACACACAAAATAGTCAGTAGGTTTAAGTTCCAGAGGCGGAAGTTCCAGAGACTTGGTTCCCAGTGCTTGCTAAGTGCTGGCAACTGCATACATGCGTTTAGCTCATGAGGAAAACGAGATAACGTGACTTGTTTATCTTTCACTGCAGAATGCACTACGTTGCATTGCTCATCTATGTAGAAATAGGTGTGAGCAACGAACAGTTATCAGTTGGGGTAAAGTTCAGTGGCTTTTCATTAAGACTTTATTTGACGTACTTTATTTCATGGGCTATATCAAAAGAAGCGTGACCAGCAGGTCAAGGGAGGTGATCCTGCCCCTCTGCTCTGCTCTCGTGACACCTCACTTGGAGCACTGTGTGCAGTTCTGGTGTCCTCAACATAAAAAGGACATGGAACTGTTGGAACAAGTCCGGAGGATGTCACGACAATGATCAGGAGCTGGAACACCTCCTGTATGAAGATAGGTTGAGAAAGTTGGGGCTGTTCAGCCTGGAGAAGAGAAGGCTGCGTGGAGACCTCATAGCAGCCTTCCAGTATCT
>JARCZZ010017982.1:0-13877 GCA_030323915.1 Brotogeris chrysoptera
TGTTCATTTTCTCATCAACCAACACCCCCAAGTCCTTCTCCGCAGGGCTGCTCTGAATGTCTTCTCTGCCCAACCTGCAGCTGTGCCTGGGATTGCTCCAACCCAGCTGTAGGACCTTACACTTGTCGTAGTTAAACAACATACCTTATTAAACTCTATTTAGACCAGATGTAAAATTAGGTGTATTATATGTGGTAATTAAACTTACTCTTTTAATAGTTTGGATATAAGAAATAAACATTAATTTCAGCAATACAAAACCAACTTTTTTGTCCCTTGTACTTCTGCCTTTCTTTTAGGTCATGTAATTATATCTACAGAATTGATGAAAATAGGCTCTTTACCTTCCCTTTTTCCAATTACATCTGTTCATACAGAATCATGAAGCACATTTTGCAGAAATTATCACAACATTTCAAACAGCTGGGTTTGCTTTTTTCACCTAAATTACATTTTCTAGATTTATTTATTTAGTTATTTCCTATTCTTGCACTGTGTTCTACTCTGGAGATTATAACAATTTATCTTGCTTATCAAAAGCTCACTGACATTTATTGAGCTGGAAATACTGTTTGCTATTCACTGTCAATCAAAATCTTGACTCCTAATTCTAGCTATCCATTCTACTTTATGGTTTTGATTGATATTGGAAAAATATTATTTCTGGAGGAAACTTAACACAGAAGTAACTAGTGGATATGGCACTGTGTTGAAGAGACAGCATCTGTACACCCACCTACTGTCAGTGTTTAGAAAAGTCACCCAAAAGAAAACCGGCCGTGTTACTTAAACCTTTCTGCTTTCAATTAAGAAGATTTAATGAAAACTTAATGCTAGGAGAGAGTCAAGGCAAAAAAACAAAAAAAAACCAAAAAAACCCCAAACAAAACCACAAACAAAAAAAGCCCAACCAAACAACCAAACAGTACAAATAATTGGACAAATTCACCTATTCATGATGAGACTTCTGTGGTCTCAGTGAAGCATCCTTTGGCTTCAGTATGAAAAGCATCAATCTTTTTGTTTGTTGACGTTTCAGATATGAGAATAAGAGTAGGTAAGGAATAGTTCAGAAGTATTGCAAAGGCACAACAGTGACAAAGTGGGGGAAAAGCACAGTCCTTTCCAAAGTTAGAGAAATTGGGTGTAATGAGTAGCCTATACTGTTAACATCCTACAGATCTAACAGGGTATGTCATATGAATGCCCACATCACTGACAACATGTCAGTTCCTCAGAGATGTTAGATTTATCTATATGAAAATGTTTTCATGTTTTAATGTGGTCTAGGAACACTCTGAGGAAAGCAACTTTAGAGCGAAGGTGTTGCAAACATGCTGAAGAGACGGCTAAGAGGGCCCATGACTCTAGGGAAACTGGGCTCACCATCCCAGCACCCCATTCCTCTCCATTTAGGCACTTAGGATAACCAGTTAAATTACTTTGTTTCCTTCAGCTTCACTGGACAGAAGCAGGGACCTTAGAAGAAGATGTCTGTCTGTGCTTGGACACAGTCTTCACTGTAAGTCCTCTGCTAGATGTGGTCTCAGGCTTTGCAATGATGTGGCCTTAATCTTTTCTTAGTTGATCAGATATTGAACAAAAATCATTTCCTTCCTTTCATGTCATCTTAGCCCCACACTCCTCTACTTAGTATACAGGTTGGTTCCTATAGAAGTTTTTTTCTGGGTTGAACTCAAGGGTTCCTTCTTTGGGATCTCTGAGCTCTCTCCAGTTATGAAAGGATTATTCCATGTAGGCTCACTAAGTGTCTGAGCTGAGCTGCTATTTTGTCGCTCCCATGCCTTGTGGTAACAGATTGGAATGACCTAGGTGATACTTCCATGTCCTTTCACAACAGGTAGAATTAAAAAGGAGCGCTGACAATACCCCTGCAAGAATATAGCCACCTTCCTATCACGATCACTCTGCATAAATCTGAAGTCCAGAATTGTTAGATCAATGGAGCGCATTTCAGAGAGCAGGCAAAATAGAGAAACCAAATTGTGTTGTGCACGTACATGGTAGATTCAAGTCTTAGCTCCTCCTTTAAGTCTCATGGACAGAGGGAGCAGGAACTTCACCACAATAATCAATGTATAGGACCAGCCCTGACTTGCCTGGCTTGGAGGAGACAGCATATATTAGGTTCACCAAACATGGTAGATCAAGTCATATTTCTCTTTTCTATAACCACAAATCAAGAAAACAGTAGTGCTTTCTGTGACATGTATTTTATGGCATATATTCAGTTGGAGATGGTCAATTTAAATTTAACAAAATTTTAAATTTAACAAATCATCAGCCTGTGAAGTGCTCCTTTGCTGTGTAAAACTAGGACCTCAATTTTTTCTTCAAATCAGACGGCTTTTTTATGCAGCTCAATTTCATTACCACTGAGGTGACTTTCAGGGTTACCGTGAGGAAAAAAAATAGCAATTATATTAAATAGGATAATAAAATAAAAACCTGACTGTTCTGTTTACTTGAATCCTGCCATTCTGTCATTTCAACATGAAAACTGTCCTTGAAGTCTAGTACAACCTACAAAGGCAAACAGTGGAGCTGGTTTATATAAATCAAATTGGTGTCATATGATCCCCAAGTCCTGATGTGTTTCTATAAAGTTAGAAGCAAACTCTATTTTAAGCACCAAAGGACTCTGTGCCATCTCTTCTTTTTGTTTTGTCATTTGCCAGGGCATGCACCTAAATAAAAAAATATCTTTATCAATAAAGGCACTCTCCCTATGGTGATGTACAGCCCAAGCTAAACTCCAACAAATGACCTGCTCATAAGTCGTAAGCAAGCGCAAAGCCTTAGTCATTCAGTTGTCACACCTGTCTCTTACATTGAGTGATACTTCCAACCTAGAGAAAAACAACCCATGCATACAGTCTGCCAAAATATGAATCCTAAAAACTCAGCAGTGAAACTCGTAATGTCATTACGAGAAATGGGCTTGGATCAGGGCTTGTATTGCTTCTGCTTTGTACGCAAAAAAATCCCCACAAACAAACAGCCTAAAATGGGTACACTTTTTTATCCAGGGAAAAAGCACATAGTGAGAACGAAGCAGCAAAGGGTTGTTTTGAAAGGGCAAAGAGACATCAGTTCTGAGGTGAATATTCTTCCAATATTTTAGGAACATAAGCTTAAGGTGGAAGAATTAATAATAGCAAAAATAAAAGAATAAGACAAAAAATATTTTTATGGTAAGCCTCGATTTTCTATCACCCTCTTCTGCTCTCTTTCATTCTTCCTCCTTCCCTCTAAACCTTTTCTTAGACATAAAAATAATTTTTTTAGGTGGCAATTAAAAAAGAACATTAAGAAATCAACGTGACTGCTACTTCTGAATCAAGTTATGTCTTTAGATACAGATTGAGAAGAAAGCCTTCCTATGGAAAAATAAATATGCCTTTTTCTGTCATAATGTATCAAATAAAATACCCAGTTTCCTGGCAAAAGAAGTGAAACCACTATAATTTAAATTTTTCTGAAAAACAAACATTCTGAGCCTATTATCTGCTCAGCACCAGTTTCATCATCTGTAAAATTATGTGACCTTTGCTATAAAACCCCCTATATTCTGGACTACATAAAAAAATCCCCTTCCCTTAAACAGGTTTTGTGTGTTGTTTCTGTATCTCATACATTTGAACTTTCAACATCTCTCTAATAACTTCTTTGAGATGGCACTCTCTTGTACGCTGAGTGCACTGGTTAAAATTCACATTAGTTTCAGAAATACTTAGAATTAAATACACATATTTCTAATTTTTTTAGATTCCTTTTTTCTTTCCTTCAGGTAGCATCAGGTTCTGTCTCAGCTTTCGTATAAATAGTCTTTGCTGGTAACCTTTCTGTAACAAAGAATTCAGCATTCAGACCTATCAATCTTTCAAGGCAGAGCTGCCAAGTCTTGTAACAAAGGAGTATTTTGTTTGAAGGGCAGACCAAATTGACTTGTGTTGCCAACAACTGCAATGTCCAGCTTCTTATCAGTATTAATAAGAAAATGCAAATTGCATTCCCATCAAAGAAATGAAAAAAGTTGAAATGAGCAGTACAAGCAGTAAATTGCTTGCAATATGCTATTATATTCAAATTCTTACATTCAGCCATACAGTAGTTTACTTCAGGTGAACAAAAAGAGCAACTAATGAAAAGAAGGCCAAAGTGCACCAAATCCAAATTCTAAATATGAGCAAAAAGAAGAACAGAATGGATTGTTGTACCAGAAACAATGATATATGTCATTACATAAAGCATAAACAAGTTAACTGTTATTCTGTTTATTGAGATTTTTATTTAAAATAAAAACAAAGATACTATTAAATATGCAAGAGTTTAGAAATTCTGAACTACTCTTGGAAAGTTATCAACATTTAGTGAGTCAATTTTCTGTCTGCTTGTGAAAACAACTTCTGCTTTATTGCTTTATGAAAACAAAATTATAATGAAGGCTTATAAAAGCTATTAAAAGAGAGCACTTGTTGCCCCCTCTGACTAAATTATATCATTCTGTTTCTCATTTGATTACCTAATGTTATTCAGAAAGTGATGGGCTTAGTAATTTTTTGCTTGTTCAAATTAAATATCTGGTAGATTAAAATTCAGCTTTTTCTCTAATGTGTTTGAGACGACAAGAAATCACGATGCATCAAGATTGTGTCTCAGGGTCAGATACAGTCAAAATGTAACTTTCACTAATGTGTGTCAGGAACCTGGGGATGTGTAATCAAAGGACAGGTTAGAGGTTAGCTTTAAAAAGTTTATTCTTTCAGAGAATAGATGGTGTTAAATAAAATGTTCAATCTATTAGTTGTTTACCTTCTTTTCAGGGTAACCTGCGATTTAATTTCCATTAGGCACAACTACCCTGGTTTGCAAAGTAAGGATAGAATGAAACAAAACTGAAATATCTTTCTGGTATTAACATTACTTACCTTGGCAAATATAAACCAATTAAGGGGATCAGTGTTAGACCATGCTTTCTGTTACCTGTGAAGAATAATATGGGTATGTTAAATGTTCATAAACATGGAAATCGTTAGAAAGTTCTTATTTGAATGGAGTACTCATGACAGCTTTTGAAGGGGTTACTGTGCTCAAGAAGATATTGCTCAGAAAGTGATGCGTTCCTTCCAAGAGGCAGATCAGGTGGCATTCAGGAATTAATAGATGACAAATTTCCACCCCAGATCCAAACCAGAAGACATTAGAAAAACTTATACAACACTGGTATCTACTTACCAAGTAGACTGAAAGCACATTTGCATTAGGAGCCCTTTACAAGAATCTAATCTTAAAACCAAAGCAGAGAAGTTGGAAACTTTAATTGTACTATTAGTGAGATGCATATGTGAAAAACCAAATTCAGACCACAGAGACCACCTGATAATGTAAGGGCAATTTAAATCATGAATCAGACAAATTCACTATTTAAATTCTTCTCAAGCTATGGTATAAACTATTCAAATTTCCTGTGTATTGCAAACACTGGAGACTTGGCATGTGCTGTCGTCCTTTGCCATGAGTAAAAGAGCTGAATGAAAGGAATTTTTGGCCAGACTACAGGTGGTAACTGATTTTGCTGATCTTCATTTATTAGAACTCTTGCATTCTTCTCTGCCTTTGTTTATTCATTCAGGTTTTGCAGGTACCATAGATCTGTGCAGTGACACGACATTATGGTATGATTTGTCTCACAGGGATAGAGAGCTCATCCCTCCATCTGAAACATCTGACATAGATTTGAACTCAGACGTTCAAAAGGACCTTGACTTTGTATGAATAAATTAAAAGTGCTTGTAACAAACTCATGTTTTGCTTAATTGAATAAAATATGTGTTGTCAAAAATACTTCTTTGAAACTGGAATCTCCAATCACACGTGAGTTAGATCATTTTTACTATGCTGTTTTGGTTTGGGTTTTTTGTTTGTGTGTTTCTGAATTACATCTGTAAGGAATAAACTCTAAAAATTCATGCTGATCCAAAGTAGAAGTAAACAGTTTAATTCTTGCCCTAATTCCATCTCTAAGCGCAGGTAAGAAATGTTGTCAGACTTTTGTAAATATGTGAGCCCCCACCCATATCCCATTCATCTACTGGCCAATTTTTATGACTATCTAATTCACTTAAGTGAATTAAACCTCTAAAATTCACCCTGATGGAGCCTGGCCTCATCTCAGAAAATGAACACAGATGTAAAGCTTAGGGAACACTCTGAAAATAAAAATTTATTTGTGAAATTGAATAGCTGAATTTGAATTCATTTTTCTTTCACTCAGTTTTAATTCCTAGAATTTATAAGAATATAGTTGAATTCTTTGAAGTCAGTGAACTTAAGTGTGTTGAGGATTTTATTTATGTCAAAATAGCCTAATGTTAGCTAAAGTGATTGAAAGAGTATCAGATAATTATAAATAGTTTATCTAGACCAGCTTTTTAATTCCCTATGTCCTTTGCTTTAAAGCTGATTTTAATGAAGAAGATAGTCACATTTCCTCATCTCTTGTGTATTGACTTTTAAATGTTCAGATAATTCATTTCTCAGTAATCAAAGCCCATGAAAATATCAATAGAATTATTCAAATCTCCTGTAAAATTTCAAAATACTTTCCACAGTAATTGCCAAAACTAATGGCAGCACTTCATAAGAAGAGGTTAATCACAGTTCATTGTTTTGCTATTCACTGCAATGACGATCCTCATTATAAATGCATTTGGTATATATGTAGATGTAATATGCAATTTTCATAGATCCACTACTCAAGTATTGCAGCAAGAGATTTACAATTCTTTCTGTTGACTGCTGTTTGCAGATGAGCCAGGTACTTAATGAGTCTGCTCAAAATCATAGCTAGAATGCATCTCTGCACTGACTGAAATAATTTGCGAAGGCTAATTCCTGCAAAGCCAGGCAGTGTAAAGTGTTAAGCATGACTGAAGAAGGGACAAAAATTCCCAATTCCATTTGAAAACTGAACTTCATTCTTTGGAGGACTGGAGATGGCTTTTGAGAAGTATGTGGACTGTTGTGGAAACTTATGTTTGTGAGCTTGTCAATATACTGACTGCTTTGGATGGTTACACATAGATGAATGTCTGGGATTAAAAGGAAATTTGTCTTATTCTTTAAAGGTAGAATTCTCTTTATTATGGCCCCCACAAAAATATTTACATTAATTTGCATCACTTGTCATGTGACTAATAAGCCCTGTGTTCTCTCAACATTGCAAAAAAAGTTATCCTTAGCAAACCTAACAGAATTCGTTGCTCTCTTAATTCAAATGCACAAAAATCCTCACCTCATAGTGATTAAATCTGTTCGCAATACATTAAACAGTGCTGACCGTCAGGACTATTTACTGTGCTTGTTCACACCTCAGAAATCTAGTTCTCTACTGCCTTGAGAATAAATTGAATTTTAATTTCAGATTTCGTCTGGTGCCCTAGTTCTTGTTTATAAGAATCATAGATTATGTTGGCCAAAATATTTTCTGCATGCCATTAATTGCATAGATGGTATCTCATGATATACACTGCAGTCACTGCATCCATGCTCAGAAAGAAAAGATGAGATACTGCTTATCTTACAAAAAGCTAACGTACAACCTGCAGCTTTATGTCAAATTTTCTAGAAGAACTCATTGTCACAGGGCACATAATTTAGCACAAGATTGCGAGTCAGGCTATGTGAGATTGCCATGTATCACAGTTACAGAGTGGTTCTTTTATCCAGTCTTTCTCATGAAAATAGTGGGTAGACTGCAGCTGAGCATTGCTTTGACAGTTGGTGATCTTTGTAAAGGAGACTCAATGTCTTACAAGGAAACAGCACTGATGTTTGTTAAGAAAAACCTAGATAATTCTAGTACAGCTCTCCACAGTTTTCATTCTGCTTATGTGCTGTGCAGTTCAAAAGGACGTCCCCCTCTTTAGTGTCTTTCCTACTTCTTCCAAAATTCCCCTGTCAGCATAAACAGCAGTATCGTCAGCATAAAGAGATATGACTATCCTGGTGACCAAGGGGAAGTGATTGATCATCCGGAGAGAGAACAACATTAGGCACTGGCCACAAATATCTGTTTCCCTATATATTGCATGGTAAAGGAGAGAGAAGGTGCTCTTGACAGAAGGGAGCTTCTCCGCAAAAACTCTAAAGAAATAAGGCTCCTTGGTACTGATAAATTTTTTACACCGTTGTCTTCCAGAAAAGGTATAAGTTGTCCTCAAGTATTAATACCTGTAATGAAATGCTCAGATTAGCAATTGCATAAATCCTTTCCTCAAACGGAAGTTTCAGTCTGTGGGACCAAGCCTATTAAAAAGATTGTTTCAGCCACACTCACCTTTACTTAAGCGGATGCCAGGTGCTATCATTCAAGTTAGAAGTCAACACAGTATGCAAAATATGCTTCTCTGAGGGACAAAATCTGACTCATTCGTTGCATGCCAGGGTGCTGGGTGTGAAAAAAGACACTGTGGGACTAGAGAATAAGGGCAAATTATGGCAGGGAGGATAAGGGCTTCATGAAACCTTTTAATATGCTTTAACTATGAGACTTCAGTCTGTATCTTGTTCTCAATTTTGTAGTAGCCTTTATGGGGTTTTAAAAGAGAGCAGATTTTCCATGTTCTTAATTTATATCACTTACCAAAGATCCCTGGGGTCAAATCTGTGCTAATTTACACAATACAAATCCTGTAAAGTCAATGGGCTGCATTGTAAATCAGACCATAAATCAGGTCAGAATTTGGTCCCTGACACAGAGCCAATGAAAAGATGTTGCTTTAAATGATTCAAAACAAGCAGCTAAGCCTGTTGATTTTTATTTAAATTAATTGTTTGGGTTAGATCTCAAAATATTATTAAAAATTGAAACAGAATTATCTTTATTCTAGAAGACGAAAGTATTTAGCATAGCTACTTGCTTAGGACCTAAGAGAGAACCTGTAGTACTGATAGCTACAACTGATTCCTAAACAGTCCCCGAATATTAAAATATTCCATGAATGACAGAATCAAAATTTGGTACTAAATATCTAGATAAATTTGTAATACCTAAGCATAGGAGGGATAAATAAAAACCTTTTTTTGTTTGTTTTTTTTTAATCTAAGGTCTTCATGATTTACTACAGCATTTGTTCCAAGGCCCTGAATATCTTTGCTATCTCCACATATTCATAATATATCCTTTTGGATCAAATTAATGGCTACTTTTCATAGGTGCAGTCACATCGATTTCACACATCTGAATTTTGCTCTTTGCTGTGTATCTGGAGGCCACTGATCAATATTCTCTGGCTTGCTCACTTCTTAACAAATAACCATACCAGCCTCTGATATTTTCAGCCAGAACAGATTCCAGTTGGTAACTTCCATTTCTATATGTATATTATTCTAAATACAGGAAATATTCTCCAGATGGAAAGCAGGGTGTATATGAGCTTCTATAAATTGGCTTTGTGAGAAGTCCTTCTCAGCTGGTTATTACATCAATAAATCAAGAAGTATCAAATCTGTGAACATTAATCAGATTTTGATAACATCTTCTAGAGTCATTTAGAACAGCTGACATAAAATAGCTATAATTACACATTGTAGTGTTGTAGTATGTGTTTCGTGTTTCATAACATTTATTCTTAGTGAATGTCTCAACAGTCTCCTATTACTGGAATACCATTATCCTTTGACAGCGGCCTACTTTTTTATTCTACTGACATTAACTCTTAATTATATTTTCTTTTTTTTTCCTTTTTTTTTTTTTTTAACAATAATAAATTCAAGTCAATGAGGATTATGGAAATCTCTCTGACTAATACCCTGTGACTGTTACCTTAAATGCTTAGGGGTATAAAATGAAATTTAGTGTGTATGAGCTCAAAGAAGCTATTTACTGCTTTAACATTTTACAAGTCATACATTAACATTTAGCAAGTCATAAAAAATTTGCATCTTTAAGTGATTTGTACTTAATAGGTTAGTGATATGCATTTTATTCAGGATGCTGGGGAAAGAATCTATCAAATAAAGGCATTTTGCATTGTCTGCAAATGTTTTATACTGCTGGTGGATGTACCATCAAACCCCAGAAAGAGGCTGTTTTTCTCCTGTTTAGTTAGAAGCTATTCTCCATGGGAATGTTAATATCCCTCATTAGCAAAGTGATACGAACTATCTTAAAATTTTTCACCTACTAGTAAAACAGTTGCAATTTCAGGAAAAAGACTTAGATTAACAAGTGATAGACTCAGGTTATTGTGATTACATTGGAATAAATATTGCTATATAATGGCTGTGATTATCTGTCCTATTTCTTTTCAGAAGGTGACTGCAGTCATTTTTGGTTACTTTCTATATACACTGAAAAGATCTGTTATTAAGGACATAAACTTCATGTCATAATCATGGTAACCAAACTCTGGATTGCTCTGTAATTAAATTCATTGTTAAACAAGTTGGTGCCACTAGGTGGTACCCAAGAGTACGATGCATAGACAGCCGCTTTCAAAGTATTTCTCATGTTTTGCAAGGGAAGAGGTTTCCATTGTGTTTCTGAAAAAGACTGTGATATTCCCATAATCTTTCAGGTGGATATTAGAGACACAGAGAAATTAAAGCCAAATCTCTCACAGCTGTAATCCTGTTCTTCCAGTTCCCATGCAGCAGCACTGAGCATGAACACAGCTTTCTTTTCTAACTTAGATTATTAAATCCTAACAAAGAGGCATTTGAGGTAAAAATGAAAGCTAAAAATTCTCCCTACAAAACCAGAATATGAATTAATTCATGTAACTTCTGAATTATTTTCAAATGTACTTTTGATAGAAAAAAATAAAGATAGGTTTTCCAAATACATGGTTCCTATTAAATTATTTCCTCTGCTCTACTCATTATCATATAAGCTAATTTGGACATTCCACTATTTTGCTATTCGCATGTCTTTGGCACTGAAACCTGAAAAATTAATATGATGACAGAACAGAACAGGATGTTTAGACAGCAAAATACTGCAACAATAACTGAGAAGGTGGTTCATTCAAAATGCCCATATAAAATATTGCAGTTTGTTTTAAAATAATTAATTTCAGACATGGCTCCTAATTCCATGGCATTTCTCTCTTTTCTGATACAATTGTGTATTACTTTATCATTTAAATAGAGCACATTTTAAACTCATGAAAAGTCTTGAATTGAAATCCACAGGATAGTTTGGCTTTTCCTTTGGGCAATCTCCCAGGAATCAGGTTGGTGTTGCAATATCACTTCAGTGGAGTTTCTGTCACATTGCACTGCTACAGAGTGATCGGCATGGCATATGTGGCATTTAAAAAGTGTAAAGTTACTGTGATAACAGGGATATGTGCTTCAATCCTGATGCTGTCTCAGGAGGGGCATTAAGAAGAGTTCCTGGAAGAATTAATATCTTCATGTGACTAAGAAAAATTTTGTCATTGTGTAGTAATTAATAGTAATGCTTTTGAAAAGGTTTTTTTTTTCAGTTAATCTTTAAAACGAAAATATTGGTTAGATAATCCCATATTTCCTCCAAAATAAGGCACTTTTTAATTCACTTTGATTAAATCTGTCCTTGTCCCTCATAACTTGCTTTTCATCTGAGTCGTTCCCTTCTGTCTAGCTTATATTTGGAGAGGAAAGGAAAAAGGTATTATAAACACTGTCAGATTTTTCTTGTACCTTTGCATTCTAGATTAAAAAGTACCCAGTTCCATGAACATACAAACACAGAAGTATTTCTCAGGTCTTGAATGCAAACAGTACTGTAGATGCTTCTGCATCAACTTTGTGTCCCTCCTATCTCCTCTCCAATCTTGCTCTCCTTTCATGGAATAAGATCACAGAACGGTTTAGGTTGTAAAAGACCTTTAAGATCATAGAGTCCAACCGCAAATCCAGTGCTGCCAAGTCCACCACAAAACCGTGTCCCTAAGCACCACATCTACACGTCTTTTAAATCCCTCCAGGGATGGTGACTCCACCACTTCTGGGGGCAGCCTGTTCCAACTCTTGGCAGCTATTTTGGTGAAGGATTTTTTTCTAATATAAAAGGCTGTTTCCTCTTGTCCTGTCTCTTGTTATCTGGGAGAAGAGTTCAGTCTCAACCCCACCTCACTACAATCTCCTTTCAGAGAGTTGTAGAGAGTGATAAGGTCTCCCCTCAGCCTCCTTTTCTCCAGGCTGACCAAACCCAGTTCCCTCAGCTGTTACTCACAGAACTTGTGCTCCAGACCCTTCACCCTTCATTGCCCTGCTTTGGACATGCATGTCAGGAGCACAAAATGCAGCATTTTAAAAACTATTCCTTTTATTATATGGGCAGTACTGCTATTTCAATGCACAATATAACATAAACACTGTTCTAAAATGTTTGAAAAGAAACCTTTTTCCCCTACTAGTTACAGAACAAGTAAACATTTGCATGTTTTGATCCTGAGCTAGCTTTCCAACTCTTGATTCAATATATGTAACTGTATATACGCATATATATATATATATAATAGCTGCAATTTCCTTCAGGGTTAAAAACATTTTTTTCTCAATTGATCATTTTGAGCATGTCCTAAAGCTCACAAAACCCCAGGAAAAAAATAATGCACCATCCTATTGTGACTAGTGCTGCTGGTAGCACACAGTGACATCTATCATGCTGTTGCTTCTCAGGTTTGCTTTTTTCCCCAGGGTGCTATACTCTCTGCCTCCCGAGAGGATGACAGAGTTAAGACCCATCACTCTTTCATCTTCCATAGGTAATTCAGCACTTGTAACTTCCAGGTTAAAAGACCGTGGGGAATTTGAGCAGCTCACAGAGGAAGGAGAAGTATCACAGTTAACATTCCAGCTGATTTCAAAGCACAGTAGGTTAAACCTGCTCATATGGGTAATGAAGCAGCTTAAAGACAGGTCAAGGGAAGTTTATAAAATTGAGAGCTGTACTGTTTGCTGGATTTTTTACTACAGAAACTCTTATCACAGAGACCTTAGACACCCTTCCTTCATCCCAGCTGGCACGGTGGGTTTTCTAATTAAATGCTCAGCACGTGCTCTATTTTCACTTAAAATTCAAGAAAAACAGAAGACAAATTAATATGAAATGGTCATGCTGCAATTCATAGTTTTGTTGAATTTTTTTTTTTGCTTTTAGTAAATTGAATATAATATGAAATATCAGAATAACTCCTCTGACACTGGGTCCTAACAGCATTTCTCATGTCGTTGTGCAATGCACTAAACAAAAAGAAAGCACAATGGCATTGTATTTTGCTTATTTTTACTAGTATGTTTTAGGGTATCCTGACTGTGTAGTTTGAAAAGATCTTAGCTGGGGTGAGGTTGTATAAAAACTCAGGCCTGAGGAGAAAGCTATAACTACCCTGCATATCTATCTCAATTTAATGACTGTAGTTGAAGAGAGAAAAGAGACAAAATTATTTTCAATAGATTTTACACATAACTTGACATCCAATCGAGTGCATCAACATTAGCAATCAATTAGTAACCAAGTGCATAGTTTTGAATAGCTGTAAATTGCTATATACGCTCACAGGTCTTAAGCAAACCTCCAGAGGAGGTTCAGTTTTTTCACTAATAAAGCAGCTAAAAACATAAAGCTACAACTGGGAAAAATGTTCCAATTAACTTAATCTATTTTAATTTTAAAATGCACAAATCTTACTTTGAGTGAAAACAGCAACAAAAGCAACACAATTCTTTCCAAATCTCTCTAGACCATTTAAAATAGTTCCCGTTTGTCCCAGGTTCAGCAGTAGCAGTCATTTTTCTCCTCCTTGGTAGCTGGTGCAGCGCTGTGGTTTTGATTTTGGGCCTGGGAACTGTGCTGATAA
>JARCZZ010017986.1:9458-20494 GCA_030323915.1 Brotogeris chrysoptera
AGTGAGTGAGTGAGTGAGTGAGTGAGTGAGTGAGTGAGTGAGAAAACTTTGTGGTTGACTGGACTTAAACCACGACACCTAGAATACTTATGGATTCTTCTGCTTTAACAGAAAATAAAGATCTTTCTTTCACTGGGAGAAAAGACCTCTGAACTGAGGTCTCAATGTTTTTATTCATTTTTGCCTTCAAAAAACAACACCCATCTGCACCTGGAATAAAAATAGAGAGGAATTACTAACCTGGGTGAAGATATCAAACGTGCTAGCTTGGATACTAAAGAAGTTTTGAAGCCTTTATTTAAAAAAGAAAGCAAAAGACTAGAGGAAGAAGCTACACAGAAAGTTGTTACTACTTTAAGTACTTGCTCATGGAATTTTGCAAATACTGAAAATAAGAATGCTGTTCAGTCTGTGGGGTGCAGGGAAATTCTCAAGCCAGGCAGAAAGAACACAAACCTATAAACAATGACTAATTGCTTTAAATACTGTGTTTTTTCTTTCCTCTTTCCTTCCTTTCTTTCTCACTTTCTGAACATTCTTGTGGCTATATGCAGGTCCACTACAGGATTACAGGTTTGACATACTGATTGTTCTTTCTTCTTTGAAAGGTTTTGTCAGTGTACAGATACCAACTACATGTGGGTTTTTTTTTTCATGTCACAATGGGAAGAAACTTTCATCTAAAAAAAATCTCACCAGCTGAAGAACATGATGATGCCTATAAAGGTACAAATAATACAGATAATACAAACTCTGAACTGAATTATCTCATACAGTTTCCATTGTGGAAGACATTCATTTGGGGGAGGAGAGAATTTGATTTGACTTATTTTGTGTGGTTTGTTTTTTTTTCTTCTTCTTGTACTGCCATTTTTCTGCTTTAATGGTGCTCTTCTGCAATCAAAGAGGTATACATACACCTAGTAAAGTACAATCAAGAGACTTTTTAATGTATCACAAGGCATGATACCACTTAATAAAAGACAAAGCCACTTCCAAGCGTGCCCAAATTTTACAAGAGAAATATGATCTTTCTCCCTGCAGTCAGTAACATTTTAGATTATGTAGCTGAAGTTAATTAAATAATACACAAAGGCACACTCTTCACAAGCAGCTGAGTCATAACAAATCTGCAACACGATGCTTGTATCTCTCTGAGAGTTCTACTTGCTAACAGGATCCAGGCACTGAGACAGTCTAATTCAGATGCAGGGTTTCCTCCATTCTTTCACTGTCATTGCTTGTTTCCAGTGGAACTGGATAAGCTTCCTGTGTATTTCTGTTGTTACTTTTTGGTTCATTGGTTTCATTCTTTATAGTCTGTATGTGTGGACTACCTGTAACTGTATTTAATTTCATGCAACAACATTTAGAGAATTAACTCCTTTCAACATTCTCAGTAGGCTGCAATGGTCAGCAATAAAGAATTAAATCATAAGGAAAATGAATCTCAATTCCTAGGTCTGGAAAGGAAACAAGAAAGCTACTGAAGAAAGCAATAGCATTACCACCAAGTTTGTGGTGGTAATGTGGTAGTAAATGTGGTGGCAAAGTGGCCTTGTTACAAACATACAGATGCACTACAAGTAATGTATAGCTTTGAGTGGGTAAGGGAAAGGGAGGGAGAAGTAAAAGCTTACATTACCCAAAAAATTTGCTTCAACTGGAAAATATATTCTAAATATATTACCATGCACATATACTGCAACTAATTTCCCATTTAGTGTGTCATGTATCTCCAAAGCCATAATATAACTAAAGGGTTAGGAAGGTTATTTGCCGACATAAGATTCCACTATAAGAATTCAGGCTTCAAATGGGTCAAATTCAGACCTAGGAACCAAAACATTTTACATCGTGGTGGCAGGAATATCCTTTATAGCACACATAGCTTCACTTACATCAGTAATTCCCCACACCAAAGTCAAAATAGCATCATCACAGCACCAACAAAGGTGGACAATTATCACATACTCCACCCCTTACCTCTTTATCACAACAAAAATTCCCCACAGTTATTTAGCTATGGATATTTAAGAGCCAGTATTTCTGCAGGCTATTAAATCCTTCTTACCAACCCCACATCTCAATGAATTGATGTAATATTTAAAGCAGGATTTCCCACTTTTACTGACTCAACTGTTTCACCATGCAGGTGGTTATCTCTGTGGCTATGTTAACAGAAGTATTGATAAAGCTATCTATTAGCTTATTAATACAATGACAGGTGTAAATCTCACATACAGGCAAAACAAGAGATGATAATTGCTTAGTATCCAGTCTTTACAAGATGTTCTTTGACGTCATGCTCAATGCATTTATTCCCCTTTGATAATACATGCATTCATCCCTGTAGCCTCTAGCCATACAGGGCTACGTATGTGCCTCTGTTATCTTCTGACCTACTGAGAGACACAACGTAACTGTTGCAATTTAAAGTGCTATGGCAATTTGGAAGCACCAAATTAATTCTCTTGAAAATCTGAGTAACTACCTCTGCAATAGTAGATTGTCAATCTCGAACTAATTGATTAAAAAAAAAAAAAATATCTGTTGCAGTCTGGGATTAAAAGTTTTTAAAAATTAGTAGGAACATGCTTCTAGATATTGGTTGTCCTCTGTAATCTTGATGGTCTAAGTGTGAAAGCAAACCCTATCCATCACTCACAGTCTTTCTCCCAGTGGAAATTCTTTCCACACTGTTTATGCTCACAAGTTTCCCTGATAATATCTTGCTTGTGCAAGTACCTGGAGTTCTGCCCTAAAAACAAGGTTCTAAGTAACAGCCATCTGTCATTAGAAAACATCAAATACGCAAACAAAGCAGCCAAAAAAACCCAGAAACATTTAATTTCTTTCCTGTATGCCAGCATGGTCCTTCTATCTGCTTCTCAACAAACACTACCTGGTTCTGCTTCAATTGCAAAATTGCCACCAGGACCTCTGTAGCTGCTGAGTCTATATAAAGTGGGATTTTTTTTTTGCACACAGTAATTAGGGACAGATAAATGCAAACCACTGGCTGAATGTTATATGCAAAATACATAATAACATTACATGCACTTTTCTCAAGAAATTAGTATTTCAGCCTAAGACCTAGTCTCAAGAATATAACAATTAATCTTATTGTTCACAACCAAACTAGAAATACAATTCTATGTTACTGAGCCAGAAGCAGGATGCAGTCACAAGGGTATTGCTACTTCTTATGGGCCACAAAGCCTGTACTTTATAACATTAAAATCTTAAGATTGATAGGGGGGTTGCATATTGGCAAAAGAGTCTGAATAATAATATATACTGTGTATATCCTAATAATGTATATATTTTGCATATATATAAATTACTACTGCTGCTGAACCCAGGACAACCACTGATAATTATTAACACTTGGTCATAACAGCACTTTAGGAATTAACTGGTAATGGAAAAACTCCAAAAGAAGGCCAGGAGATTTTAAAGTCTTATTTGTAATAAGTTCAGTGAACTTTATTTTCTAATGAAAACATTAGCTCATCTTATTGTGTTAAACAAGGGGCTTAGTACCTGACATCCCACTTTTTTGTATACATGGAAGTATCAGAACTGAGATCTAAATCTCTTGCATACCATATTTTAGCATCTGCTTTGAGTGCATGAATGAGCTTTGAAAAGGAATATGGAGTGAAAGATAAAGGAGCATTAAACCCTTAGAACATTTATTTTATCAGAGAGAATGAACTGAAAAATCATCTCAGCACTAGGAACAAGGAATGGGTGAAATACATTTGCAGAAGGAGAGAAAGCATTTGCAGAAACTCAGGTACAGAGAAAAAGTGGTCCAAAACTATGCTTCAGCTGGATGTTGTGTGAAAATATGGAAATCCCACAACCAGACTGAGAAACTCAGAAGCCATTTTGGGCCTTGTAGAACAATTACAGTTGCCTTGTAAGCCTTGAATAACAGTATATTGACATTCTTATATCACGAGAGGAAAATGAGTATCTAAAAAAGAGAGTTTCACAAATGAGTAGTGTAAAACCTGCCTAGACTGAACCTTTCAATAGTGCATTGTAAAGTCATCTGCAGTCATCAATAGAAAGCATAATTAAAGCAAGATTTTTTTGTGACTTCCAAATATTGCCTTGCAGTCACAGGTTTAGGTTGTCTAGAAAATTCTGTCTGAGCCATGTATGGAAAGCCAAAGTTTTCAGTTTCTCATGATTTGATCTTATTCTGGATAGATTTAGTTAAGGTACGAAACACTTCTTTTTGTACATTCCTAACATTTCCTCTGAATTACCATTTGGAGCTTTTTTTCCCCCAGGTTTCTATAGAAAAATCTGAAACTGATCATTTAATTTTCTTTAAAATGAACACAAATGTGTTAGTTAAGATTTTAGTTCCTTTTGTCTGCCAATGGGTAGGCATTCATGTGTGTTTCAGAGAACAACAAAATATACCTGCTGTGTCACTCACAGTGGAAGCCTTGAAGAAAATCCAGGAACTGCTATAGCAAGAAAAGTTTCTATTGCATCTGTAGACTTTGAAGACAATTGTTATTTCTTGTAAGGTTTTAAAAGTTAATGTCTGTGAACAGGAGGGAACCTTCAAACAGATTGCAGCTTTATATATCTCAGAATAGCTCTTTTCTCTCCTGTTCTTTAGTGCAAAGGTTGCATCTATACCATAGGAGGTATGAATTCAGGTGTTGGAATAAAGGGGGAGATCTTGGTATTTAGTCATGTTGTATGTCATAATCTGCCATGTCATAAGGCTGCATGTCATAACCTGAAGCAGTTGTAGTATCATTCTTTTCTGTTATCTGGTGATTAATTCTTTATCCTCTCTGACAGAAGTTTAAACCAAACCTGAGAAATTTGTAAGTACACAGTGATGGAAAACACTTCAGTCAATGCTTTTTAAATGACATATTCTTGTATTTTTCTAGCTGATAAAAAAAGATGTGGTTCCAAGTATACAAAAAAAAAAAAAAAAAAAAAAAAAAAAAGGGAGAGAGAGTTAAGAAGTCAAACAGGTTTAAAATAAGAATTCCAGGTTTGGTTTTTGGTTTGGGACTTTTCTTTTCTTCACTTTGCTGTAGGTCTATTATATGTTTTTGGGACAGTGGAATGCCTAGTCCACCAGAAAAGACACTTCAGGACTCACTATAGGACTAGTGGTCTCAGTCTGAAAGTTTGTCAAGGCCTCTCCAGCAGCTGCTTTTTGATGAAATTCTATTTCCAGGAGGAAGGTAATAGAGGGAAGTTTTTTTTTACTTGCTCTAACTATAGTTGTGATATGACAAGGTAATCAGGCAGGAAACAGGAAGAGGGGGATTGTTCTGAACCAGTAGCAAGTGCTGACGGTTGTGCCCTGATCAGAAGGACTGGCAGGGAAGGGCTGGTTTGAACAGCAAGTCCAGGCTTGCCGTATTAGTAATGCATGGAGGTATAATTTTGCAGATGGGATTCTGCAGAAGGAAAGCAGGCTGGAGAACTTTTTGCCTTGCTACACTCTTTTAGGAACACAGAGCCTAAGTTGGTACCTCTGACACAAAGGCAATGCTTGTCAGAACAGCATTACTCTGCAAAAGACAGCTGTTACATTCACACAGGGAACTAAGCTTGTAAAAAGTACTCTTTAACTAAATACTAAAATCTTCCCCTTTAAGTAGACATCACAGTCTAAAGGCTTTTCAGCCTGTGATATAACTGCACAGCAATGTATTAAGCACTCATGAACAAAGAACTCCAAACAAATATTGACGAAGACTCATACCAAAACCATGAACTCTGCTCACTTGCTTCCCCCTCACTACCAAGAAAACATACGGTGTATGATGGATGTCAAGTATATTCCATGGATGTACTTGCATACTCCAGTGATATGCATATTGAAAGAATATATATTATACTACAGTATCCAAATGACTAAACAGTGCAAAATAAAAGCCATTAGCTGGATGGGATAGTCTGTCTTAAGGAAAATGTAATTATAAATAAATAAGCATTTCCTGCCTTTTACAGGCTTTCAGTGCTATACACGCGATGCAAGCAGTACCATTAACATAGTAAGGCATGAAGGACAGGAATGAAGTGAAGGATAGGGGAGGAGGGAAGGAAGGAGGGCAAGCCCTTGTTGCTGTCAATCTTGTGATGGCATGGTTATAATGAGCAAGCTTGAATCTTAGTGTGACTGTTCTGGGGGAATTATACTACCACTGTATAGAAATGTAGGATTAGGTAGTCCATATTGGATCTGCATTTGCCATCAGAAAAGCAATATGCAACATTGTATGAAGGCTGCTTTACTCTGATTGTGAAAAAGGATACGTGAAATTATAGCTACCAGACTACTTTCCTATTCACAGATCTATTGAAAATCAATTTTGTTCTGCATAAAAATATGTATGAACAAGGGAGAATATATATGTTACAGCAAGATGAGTTTCAGAAGATTATATTCTGAATATCTATATAGCTCTCCATAGGTGAACCAAACATAGTGTCTAAAATCACATGATACAACAAAACAGTGCTGCTGAATGAGGATTTCATTAGATCCTCAATCTAATAACCCTCCTTAAAGAAACACAAAATACTGTGTCAAGACAGATGTGCACACATTTTTCCTGTACAAGGAAGTAATACTACCCAAAGAGTTTTTCCCAGAAAACAATAGTTGTCCTTGCCCAAAAAATTCACATTCCATCACATGATTTCCACAATACAGTAAGTTACATAAACCCAAAGCAGAGGTAGTGTACTTGTAGATTTACACTCTGAAACTCTTCTGCGTAAAGATTATGGGGTTACCTCAGTGTCATCAGCACAGAGATTTCAGTATACCAGCATTTGGTACCGATTAATTGTGAGTCTGAAAAGATCTGAGTAGCAAAACCTGCAAGCACTTCTTTGCTATAAAGGGGTATTTCCTTATATGTGAATAAAAATTTTCATCAAAACAACTTGTCTGCAGGAAACACTATTTCAGTGTGTGGAAAAAAAACAAAAACAAAAGCAAAAAATCAAACAAAGAGCAAAAAAAAAAAAAATCCACCTAATTTTCATTTAGTAACTACTTTTATTTTCATTGAAATCTCTTCTGAAACAATTTTCAGCAAGAACTGAATCATACAATTGTACTGTTAAATTCAAAAAAAAGGGTTTTTTTTAATTCATTTAATTAAAATCTTAATTATAGATATAAAAATTAAATTTATAAATATTTTATAATTTGTATAAGTGAATATAAAATTATAAATAGCATACACAAATAAGTAACATATAAAGCATTTTATATATACAAATATTTTCAAATATAAATTACAATTTATGATGTTTAGATTTTTCCTTTGAAGTGGAACTAAATAAGTTCTTTTTTGGTAACACACATGTCCTGCAAGTTTAATATAAACCACAACACACGTTTTAGAAATCTTCTGAGAATTTTTTACCTTCTTACTTTCCTTGTCTTTACTATACAGTTAAAAGACATTAACAGTGAATAATTTATAGGATTACATTAAAGCATGAAGCTTCATGGCTTCAGATACCTGATGAGCGAATTGTAACTCCCTATAACCAACACTGGAAAATCTATATATCATAGTTCAATTAATGACAATATCAGCTCTGTCTCAAGAATAATCCTAAAAGTGAAAATAGAAATCAAATTGGGACAACTGGGAAAGGAAGTTATCTGGGACAGTAGGGGCAAATAAATTTTTCTGTATTGCCGAGAAAAGGAGGTTTTCAATATTTGTTGGTGCTAATGAGTACTTTTTCAGGGTGGCCAGAAGCATTCCCTTTCAGAATAAATAATGCAAGACAAGTAATTAAAACATTGTTAAATGATATAATACCTCGTTTTGGAGTACCAGCGGCAAATTCTTTCGACCAAGACTTGCACTTTGGTGCAAAATTGTTACAACAAATTACCAAAATATTAGAAATTGATTGGCAACTTCATGTTCCATACAGGCCTCAGGCCAGTGGGCAAGTAGAAAAGATGAACCATCTGATCAAACAACAGATTAGTACCTCACTTGGAATACTGTGTGCAGTTCTGCTGTCCTCAACATAAAAGGGACATGGAAGCATTGGAACAAGTCCAGAGGAGGGCCACAAGGATTTCCAGGGGGCTGGAGCACCTCCCATATGAAAATAGGCTGAGAAAGATGGGGCTATTCAGCCTGGAGAAGAGAAGGCTGCCTGGAGACCTCAGAGCAGCCTTCCAGTATCTGAAGGGGGCCTAGAGGCATGCTGGGGAGGGACTCTTCATGAGGGACTGTAATGATAGGAAAATGGGTGACAGGTTCAAACTTAAAGAGGGGAAGTTTAGATTGGATATGAGCAAGAAATTCTTTACTGTAAGGGTGGTGAGGCACTGGACCCAGGGAAGTTGTGAAAGCTCCATCACTGGCGGTGTTCAAGGCAGGCTTGGACAGAGCCTTGGGTGGCATGGTTTAGTAGGAAGTGTCCCTGTCCCATGGCAGGGGGGTTGGAACTAGATGATCTTCAGGTCCTTTCCAACCCTAACTGTTCTATGATTCCATGATTCTATATTGGTATTTATTTTTAGACCAGTATCTTTATTCAGATTTGTTGGCCTCTAGCCACTGTGTTAATTGTGTAAATCAGAAAGAAGGTTACAGAAATGGGTAAGTGTATATACAGTGAACTGTTTTTCCTAATACAAAATAATCTTTAATAACCTTTATTTTCCCATAGTATTTTGGTAAACACATTAACCATTAGCTTATTAAAATGCACATATATTTGGAAATGTTTATAGAGAATGATACTATCCTCATCTCAACTACATAATTTATATATATTAATTCAAAATTATCGACATTACCCTTAAAGCCTCACAAAAATGAATATTCTTTACTTTTTTTAATGTACTTTTAAAAATTGTTTCTATGCATGTAAGAAATTTATTAATTCTACTTAAGCATCAACTAATCAGAAAACAGCAACTTGCCTTTCCTACATAGCACAGTGGGTAAGAATAAAGGATTGGTTTTTGTTTCCATATAAAATCTGATCCAGTAGCTGATCATAGGCAAGGAACCCTTTCTTCCTATCTCACTGTGTGTCACTTTGATATGTCTGATACCTAATCTTTTCCGTTTTGTTTTGTTTTGTTTTGTTTTGTTTTCCCAATAATGCATCACACTAATATTATCAGTGGGAATTCACCTCCCATCATTTGCACATAAATGGGGCTATATCAATTTAAAATCTCTGGAACGCTGGGCTTATTTTGGCGTGCAGATAATTTTCAGACAGGTGCTGCCTATTCATTCAACACAGCCTCAAAGCACAATGATTTTTCCCTTGATATGGAGCTATGACATGAGAACACAGAGGGTGACTTATCCTGTGTGATTTAGTTCAGTGAACATGTACTGTCAAATAATAAAATGAAGTGTGTGTACCATATAATGGGGGAATTGAAATAAAATTTATAAACTGTCACAATGTACACAGTTTATTGTAAAATTCTGTGCAATTTCTGCTTAATTCTTCAAAAGAGCCCTATTGAAATTTATTTCAGCAGCAACTGCAGTTGTTTAAGACATGCTGGGAACAAGCGATAGTGGCAATGCTTAGCACTTCATTACATATCATTAATTCATGTCACCATTATGCTCCTCTATTTACACTGTGCTGGCATGTAATTTAACTGCTTAGTTTCCTAGAAAATCCAAGGATTATTTTAATTAACTTTCTTTGCCAGGTTTTCTCAAATAAGATTGGAACCCCTGTTAGCCTCCTATATGGGTATTTGAAGGCTCCTTTTTCTCTTTTGAGAGTCCTGGAGCTATCCTTAGGAAGCTAATCGTTGTTGAGTCATCTTAATGAATCTCATTCAGGAGCAATAAGCATGCCATTCACAGCATAGCCACACTCCTTTCAAGCTTTCTGATCTCCTATCAGGACCATAAGGTGCATAAGGTGGTATGAAATGTTATCTCATATGTCAGGCTGTTGTTGAGTTCATCCCATCATACTGATACTAGGCATAAAAAAAAGACATCGTCTTCACCTGTGAGGAGACATAGAACTTCAACTCTCCTGAAGCAAATGATAAGGTGTTCCTTCACTAAATTGCTCAAGAATGATTGCGTTTGTCTTGGCTGGGATAGAGTTAATTTTCTTCAAAGTAGCCAGCATGGGGCTATGTTTGGATTTGTGGTGAAAACGGTCCTGATAACACAGAGATATTTTTGCTACTGCTGAGTGGTGCTTACACAGATTCAAGGCCTTTTCTGCTTCTCAACCCATCCCACCAGTAAGTATTCTGGGGGTGCGCAAGAATCTGGGCGGGGACACAAAGCTGGAAGAAGGAATGTGGACATTTGGAGTGATGATGATTGCCTTCCCAAGTAATCATTAGGTGTGTTGGAGTCCTCCTTTCCTGAGAATGGCTGAACACCTGCCTGCTGATGGGAAGCAGTGGATGAATTCATTGTCTTGTTTTGCTTGTGTTTGTACCTTTTGCTTTACCTATTAAACTGTCTTTACCTTAACCTATGGGTTTTCTCACTTCCCATCACACTGCTAAGAGTAAGTAAGTAGCTGTGTGGTGCTTAGTTACCAGCTGATGTTAAACCATAACAGCCGTTTTTGGTGCTCAGTATGTGGCCCAAAAGTTCTGAGATAACAACAGATTTATTTGGAATGTGGTAGATTGAAGACTTAGCTGTTACTGCTGTTTAGCTGTTCATTGACAGGCTTCAGTGCTTGCCATTCGTCTTGCTTACCTTACTATAAATTAGAGTAGTCCAGTGCTCATTACTGGCTGCGTTTTGCTTTTTGCTTGCTGTACAGGTGTGCTGCTTATCATCTTACTCTTCTGTGCCTGGGAGCATTTTGATAACAGCAGTGGTGACGTGCCTGGGCTGCCAGATGGCATGAGCATTTGCCATGGGTTCAGCAGTAGCAGTCATTTTTCTCCTTCTTGAAAGCTGGTGCAGCACTGTGGTTTTGATTTTGGGCCTGGGAACAGTGCTGATAACACCAGTGTTTTCAGTTACTGCTTG
>JARCZZ010017987.1:0-43353 GCA_030323915.1 Brotogeris chrysoptera
CTTATTCCATACCATTCACGTCATGCTCAGATCCCACATTTTCAATATACCATCACTCTTATCTCATATATATACATGTATATACATCCACACAGAGAGAGAGAGAGGGACACATCATTCCTTAGTGCAAGGACCAATCACTATAAAGCTGCTGAGTTCATCCAGTCCTTGATGTCAGGCTCCATCTCTTTGTAGCACTCTTTTAGGGCAGGAGAGAGAGTGTGATATAGTCAGTCTGCCAGGCCCCTATATTTGTACTTCAGCCATTGTCACCATACCAAAGAGGATTTAATCGTTTAGCTTGCTTAATTGCAGCACATGTTTCACAGTTGTGAATAACCTGGGCAATAGTGTCCATTGCTAAGTCTATCCCTCAGTCCATCCCTCGATCATGAGTCCATCTGTATGCTGCATCAATGCCCTGATGGCCTGAGGTGTCATGGTCCTACCAGGCTCAAAAGTATTCACCCTCCCCTTCAGCAGTTTCTGCAACTTGTTGTCAGGGACTCCATATATGCCTTCCATCTCTGATGCTTCCAAAGCACTGGAGAGGCCCAGTGGACTACATACTTGCCCATATTGTTCCCCACACCCTGCCACTCACGACTGTCCAGCCTTGGGGAAAATCTCTTGGTCCTCCTATATTGTTGTGTAACCCTAGACAAGACCCAAACATGACTCCACTTAACTTTCAAGATCAGATGAAATGGTTGTGGGTAAAACATGCTCTGTATGCGTGTCAACATGCTGTTCCCCATCACAATCGGCAGGTAGGTCTCAAGGGTACCCAAAGGCCATTCAAAACCTTCAGAACTCTCAAATGACACTGCTGTACTTGTCACTGGGCTGGTGTAGCTGCTGTGCTTGTAGCTGGAGTAGCTGTGCTGTCTGCTGCGGTAGGAATTTGAGTAGCCACTTTATTTGTCACTGGGGTTGGTGTAGCTGCTGTGCTTGGGGCTGGAGTAGCTGCATTATCTGTTGTAGTCAGAGTATAAGTAGCTGCTGTACTTGTCACTAGGGTGTGTGGGAATGTCTGCCTCATAGGCTGACCACCCAAAAAGGGGAAAAATGATGTGTAATTGCTAAGCACTTCTATTATATACCTCCCAAAGTATAGAGGCGGTGACCACACTGGGAACGCAAGCCAGATCAGTTTCCTGATCAATGAGTCTTTTGTGTTACAAGTCATTACCATAAAGTACAATGAGACAAGAACCTTAGTCCAAGCCCCCCCAGCTGATAAAAACTAAGACAGCAAATACTGGCTGTAAGTAATGTAGGACATGCTGAAACTTTGAGATCAAGAGCAGCAACTTTGAGAGCCAATAAATCAGCATTGTGATGCGTGACTATTAATCCGAAACAATGAATGCTTATAACAAATACGATTAGACACACTATGGTCAGATCTGTCATTATCTCAACCCTTTGTGCCCCGCATTGGGCGCCAAAAAGAACTGTCATGGTTTAAGCCCAACCGTAACTCAGAAATCACGCAGCCGCTCACTCACTCCCCCCCCTTCCTCCTCCTGTTCCCTGAGGGATGGGGAGGAGAATGGAAAGAATGTAACTCCCATGGATTGAGATAAGAACAGTACAATAACTAAGGTATAACACAAACCACTGCTGCTACCACCAATAATAATAATGATGAGGGAAATAACAAGGGGAGAGAATACAACCGCTCACCACCCGAAGACCGATATCCAGCCCGACCCCAGCAGTGATCTAGCCCTTCTGGGTAACTGCTGCCAGTTTATATAGTGGGCATGATGTGCTGTGCTATGGAATACCTCTTTGGCTAGTTTGGGTCAGGTGTCCTGTCTCTGCTTCCTTTCGGCTTCCCCTCCTCCCTGATAGAGCATGAGACTCAGAAAGTCCTTGGTCAGATTTAACATTACTGAGCAGCAACTGAAAACATCCGTATTATCAGCACTGTTCCCAGGCTGAAAGACAAAAACACAGCACTGCACCAGCTACCAAGAAGGAGAAAAATGACTGCTACTGCTGAACCCAGGACACTGGTTATTCTCTAGGAGTATTCTTCAAGCTATGTCCTTCACCATACACATGCATTCTTTAAATGAGCAAAGAAAGGATGATGAAAACCTATGGTGAGGTTTTCACCTATGGTGAGATCTCTGAGGTGCAGAGATCACAAGAGCAGTACGAAAGAAACTGGGAAATGCTGGCAGTCTTGATGATAATAACAATCTAGTATTGGAGCAAATTACATTGCTACTCCAATATGCAGTCTTGGCAAAGGGAGTAAAAAAAAAGGCAAAACAAACCCCAAGCAATTGTTAAATTGTTAAAGGCATTTATGAACTTGTGTGTTGCAGCAGCAAAACAACTTTTCACTTCCATTTAACATATGTATTTAGGGTTGTGAAATGGTATGAGGTATTAAAAACACTCTGTGTTTCTTGTAGTAAATCCTTTCTGTAATTTAAGCCAAAGAAAGGATTTGCATTGCCCCATTTCTGCAAACAAAAGCAGTCATCAAATGTTCCTTTAGTCACTAATCACACCCCATAAAACATAAGGAGTGTTACTAGCTGAATTATTACAGAATCCACTTTGGTCAAGTAGAAGGAAAATTGGAAGAAGTAAAGTTCAGCTCAACTGGATGCAGTACTGCAATTATTTTGTTTGTTGAGAAGTCATCGGAAGTAGCCTACCTGGAAAAGATGGATTTGCCATGTTTGTTGTGTGATTGAGATAGAAGCCTGTGGGTGAAGCAGGAGTGTCAAATCATCCCTATTCTCCTGTGGATTGCAATATCTGAAGGCAAGATGTGGGATGGAGGAGTCAGCTATGCCAGCAGGGATGGTTGCAGAAAATCTAGGCATCATTTGGTTGTAGGGAAGTTAGAGTGTAAGATTGGTTGTGGGGTTTTTTTTCAAACTAAGAATGAATCTAAGATAAAACTGATCACTATCTTACTGAGTTAGTCCTAGCTTGGACTAGTGTCTCCGTCCTGTTAACCTTACAGACTCACATGTCTGTGCTGACGTGAGGGGGAGCAATAGTAAGCAAGGAGATGAGATGATTTTTTTAGGTTTTTTTAAATAGGAGTTATGGTGTAAGCCCTACCTTAGGGCTTTTTGGACTGGATCAAACCCCTTGCAGTCAGCTGATAAAAGCATGCTTTGCTACAAACTCACTTTGCTGGTTCAGGTTTATTCTAAATGTGCTGCTGGGCTAATGTTTTGCTATGGGCTTCATGCCAGAACAGGCATTGTCAGCTTGCCCCCAGCTGCATAAAACTGGCAGACACTCTATATTGTATTCTGGCTAATTCGTCAAAAACTGTTCATATGCATGCTATTCAGCAGTTACAGGTGGTGCATCAAAGACTGGAGAACCACCATAATATTCTGTGAGCGGCTATATTGATGACAACAGGACTAATTTCAGAGCGAAGTGTCAGCGCTCAGGAACCAGTTACTGGTCCCCAGTCTTCAGAACAACCAGACCATATTCTTCCAGGCTTTTCAGTTGCCAAAAGCTGCTGGTCTTCATCCTCCATTGCTTCATACTCACTGCTTTTGCTGCAGCCCTAGACTTTTGCACACGGAGCAGGGAGTGAGTCTGTGTTCAATCTGTGGCCAGTTTGGTACCAAAGAAACCTTTAGGGTAACTGAAAACAGCATTGAAGCTACCCTGCATTGGCCCAGCTGCTGCTAGTGTACCACCTGGAAGTCTGATGGAGCACCATAGTGTGCTTTTTTCCTATGAGGAAGACGATGGAATAGAAAGGCACCATCCAGCATCTGAAGGTTGAAATCAGTTTTCTGTTTCTCCTTTACAGTCACTGCCCAGCTGCTTTGCACTTCCCTTTCAGATGCAACAGGGCCCCAAAATTCAACTGCTGGGATGGAAAAATGTTTAATAATATATTATGAAAAAGGCATGATGAAAAATTCCAATATAGATGGAAGATTTTAGTGTCAGATTGTGCCCAGGGATTCCAACGCATATCTTCCATTTAAGCTATTAAAAATGTTTGCATTTCAAGGAAGAATTTGGATTTTTGACACAACTGCCTTTTTTTCTTTGGGAGCAAAACATTTTCTGTGGTAACAGAAAATATTTTAACAAGAATAAATATAATGCATTTAGGCATTAAAATGAATAACACTCTTTGAACTATTTGCTGAAGATTATAGGCATGAGATGTGAAATCTGCTAGTGGCTTGAAGAAAGGTATTTGCTGTCATCAGTACTGCAGCTTTGCTTATATTATAAAATAAGAAGGAGATGGCTAGAGAGATGTCCAGATCCTCACACCGTATGGAGAGGTTGCTATGCCTCTCATGATCATAACTCCAGCCAGTGGTTTGCTTTATTTCATTGCCTTCTGAATCCTAAATACTCAGGGCAATATCTTTGCCACACATGAGCTGATGCCTTTCATTCCAGAGGGGTCAAAACCTAGGTGATGAGTGTGTAATTGCTATATGTATAAGAGAAATGTTAAGCATATTTCCTGTATTTCCAAGGTGCTGTATGAAAGAAAATGGCATTGCTTGAATGGAATGCTGCTTTTTTTCCCAAACACCCAATCCTTCAATTTTTGTATTGTTTCAAATTGGAGCAATAGAAATATGTACAGAGAGAAACTTCATCCTCTGGAAATGAAAGAACTTTCATTCTTCTTCTCCTCAAATGCTTCGGGCAGTTCTAACTATGTTTCCATTCCTTTGGGAATGAAAGTGAGTGCCTGTCCCCATCTTAAGCAGTCTTCAGGGGGAATGGGGAGAGCCTGAGATCAGCCTAGGAGGTTTTGAGCTCTCTGTTGCCTCCTGTGCTTCTGGGACCTGCACCGTATCAGCTGGAAGTGTAGATTACAGTGGTGATGGTACCACAGCTTTACATGAGCATGCCTAGTAGCCCTTGAGTACCTAGGTCAAGCTACCCAGCATCATCTGTAGAAATTTGTGTGGCAAACTCCACCAGAAACCTAATTTGCTTCAGAGGATGTTTGTCAAAACTGAGACATCTCCATAAAATGCTCTTTCATCAAAATTGACTTTTAAATTATTTATATGTTTTTTTTTTGTCCATCTCATCAGACAATTCCCAGCCAGTCATGAACAAGGATTCTTTTTTACCTTCCTATTCCTTTATATGCAAGACAGAGGTAATGTCTGGTGTTTATTTCCTTGGGATGCCATATGTGTCTTCAGATTTGGTCTCCTCATTTAGGAAAAACTAATCTGTTACATTTTTGGCTGTTGAGTGGACTGTAACAGCAAAGCCAAGGGGCTTTGCCTGTAAATACTAGCCACAGCTAGCTAGGGTGTGGTTGTCAATGATTTAAATACATATAGAATGCCAACAGAGGGTGAAACAAGGGGAGGGGGGGAAGTAAAGGAGAGGATTTGTTTGTTTTAATGTGTGGAACCGCACGGTGCTACACTTTTCCCTCCAGAATTACAGCTTACCAGGCAAATCACATTTCCCGTGCTGCTAGAACCCACACAGCTGCTGTACCGAGTTGTCTTTGGCTGTGGTGCTTACCTAGTGCTTCAAGAAGATTTTCTGGTCTTTATTTCCTGTGGTCGGCCTTAGCATTGCTGAAGTTCAGCTAGTCCAAGAAACAGTGTAGCCTGATGGTTTTAAGAAGCTATGATACACAGCAAAGATGAATGAACTTTTAATATACAGCCAGTTGATTCTTTCCCTCATTAGAGAAACAGATTCTGGCAGAAAGCTGGGGTTTCTCTTCTGTAAAGTTCTTGCACCAGTCATACCTCAGCCTGTTCCCCTCCTCTCCTTTTGTTAGTGTGATGCGTCTGCATTAGCAAGCTGTGCTTTTCATTCCAGAGTGATGAAAAGGGGCAACAATAAATTACAATGCCTTTTAAGAAATCTCCAAACCTTATCAGATCTCACATTTCACCCTGGCTGCTCTTTCATGCCATTCTTTTACTCTAATTGCCACTGAAAAATTACAGTTTGCTGCTGTTCTTGGGCACCTAGTGCTTGAAGCTACTGTTGTGAAATAGTATGGAGGCAGAAAGAGAAGACCTTCTCTCTTCCTTTTTTGTAAATTCCTATTCCTCGTGAAATCCCCGAATTCACAACTTCTCATGCTTCTGAAAAGAGTGACCCTGCACGTACAGTGAGGTATTGTTATGCTGCTAAAAATGATGCTGCTGCTTCGTAGGGTAGAGGGAAAGAGTTGAGAAAGGCGGTGGTTTTACCCCAACTGCCTCATGATGCTTGAATGCTGGGAATAGAAAGCAATATAATAAATATGAAATGCTGAAAATGCTGCCACTTACCACTCTTTTATATAGATTCCGTATTACAGGCCAAACTCACAGTTGACATAAGCAGATGCAAATCTAACGAAGTCACTGCAGTCACTTCTACTTGTGCCAGAGGTGAATTTGTCCCTATTTTTGGAACATGCTAGTTTTGTGCAACAACACTGGCACATGGTATCACGTCAAAATCCTTTTGAGCAATGGCTCTGTGCCACTAGCTAACAGACATGATGCGTTATGTCAAACATCTGCCTGATAATGGTCCCGTTCTGCTCTTTGATGTGATGCATCATGCCACTGTATTGCACCTGAAGGCATCTGATAGGAATGGTGGCAGGATCTGATAATAAGGAATATGTGCTAACTGAGTATTAGAGCACCAGCGCCCTGTGGAGATTGTGGTATCTGTGTTTGTGCATCTAGAAATCTCTTGCAAAAGTGTCTCGTGTACTGCAGTGTACAATGATCACTAATGTACTCCCACCTCAATGTATTGCATTAGCATAGTAGATGATAAATAGTTTTCTATTTTGGTCTTGTTCTGCCTTAAAGACTAATAGTGGATTTTGTCCTAAAAACAAGTAGTTGGTATTGAAAGAACTTGTGATTTTACAGGCTTGTTACTGTTATTAAATGTAAGAGGATGTTGGATTGTTTATTACATATATATATATATGTATATAAACTGGCCTCATTGCCGTTGCATCTGAAAGCATTTCACCTCAGACAGAATGGTGCTGAACAACATCTTCCCTATACAGGAAACATATTTCACAATCCTCTGCAGCAAGCAGCACAGATCCCCTGAGGGCGGAGAGCAGTCACTTGTCCAAACCCAGCAAGGAGGCCAGGTGCCAGAAGACAGGGCGGCAGGAGGAATGCCTGGATGCAGCCTGGCTGTACGCTCATGGTAAAAACCTCCGGGTCAGGACCAGGCGCGTGACCAGGACCAGAGGACTTCAGGAGGTGGTACTTGTTATTGCCAACCGATGGCTCCCAGCTCCTTGCTGACCGGATAACGTCCTGCCCTTAGGCTTGTTGCTGCAGTAGGAAACAGGGGAAAAAGATTCCTTAAGTTCATAGAGCCTGGCTCGACCAGAGATCTGTAGAGAGCAAACAGCACTTGGATTTTCTGTTTTGCTAAAGAAACCATGCAGAAGCAGAATTTAGTATATCCAAGCATATGCTGCATGTGTATTGTACCCTTGTGGAAACTTCTGAGTGGCTGCAAATGTTTACACTTAAAGATAGAATCCATTTAGGTAGACATACAGAATGCAACAGGAAAAAATGACCAGAGTGCTGTTAAAGGAATACATAGCTACCTTAAAATCTCTATGCTCAAAATTTGAGAAAAGAGAAAAAATAAATAAAGGAAAAAAGAAGAGAAAAAAACCTAACCATGCCTGCAGGAAATTGAATCTTGTTTTAAAGTATTGCAGTTGAATGTTTTGGAGAAATGCTTTCTATAAACAGGGAATCCTACCAGGGTCAGACTGAGCTATTTTAACCTTGTGTATTCATCTAACTGTTCTGGCCAGGGAGACGTGTGTGTTTGTGTATGTATAAACAAAGTATGAACTCAGAATTTTTGAATGAAGGCTTTGATTTTTGGCCACTACTCAGTGTAGGTAAACTTCAAAACAAAGTTTGTGAAAAAGAAACTTGTGAATAATTCATTTTAGGCCAAATGAAAACAAGAGCAAACAAGCAAACAAGTCATTCCCAGCCTCATAAACTGGGATAATGCTAACAAGCCACACACGTAGCCTCTTCCATGTGAGGAATGGCATCAAGAGCCTGCATTAGGGCAGCTTACTGGCAAAAATGTGCCATGAATATATTTGAGTAGGACTGGAGCCATTACCACCGGGTCCTGGTTTTACACATATTTTTCAAGTAGAGCAATACACTTGATTTATTGATTTTTGCTCTTTTTTTTTTTTTACACATTGTGGACCAAATGTAGGGAGGGAAGACTGACTTCCAGGTCTAGTCGAAATTGCATCCAACCTGCCACCTCCTGCGGGACAAGAGCATTCCTCTGTCCTCCCAGATGAATTTCCAGGCTGGATCCCTGGATGGAGGTGGAAGCGCGGCTGCTGCAGGTGACACTTGGCTGGGGAGAGCCCTCGCTGCTATACCTGCCCGGGCCTCTCACGGCCCCAAACCCGGCTCCGGCCCAGAGGGGACGCGACGGGCGGACGCTGCGCACCCGTGGAACCGCTGCGGGGGAAGGGGGCGGGGGGGGCGCGGTCGCGGCCCCGGTCCCCGCCCCTGCGGCCCCACCGCCGCCGCCGCTGCCGCCGCTGCGGTGCCCCGCGCTGCCTCCGCCACCGCCGCCCCGCTATAAGTGCGGGCGCGGGGCGCGGCGCCGACGGAAGATGCGCTGGCAGCCGGGGCTGCGCGGCGCCCCGCCGCGGCCGCCCTGCGCGGAGGAGACGAGGAGGAAGAAGAGGGAGGAAGAAGAAGAAGGGGGAGGCGGCGGTGGCGGCACGGGGCGGCCGCGGCCATGAGCTGCTCGGACGTGGCCATGCAGCAGCCCGCCTCGGCGGCGTGCGGGGCCACCCGCTGTCTGGCCGCGCCCGCGGCGGGCTGCCCGCAGGTGAGCCGCGGGGAGCGACGGGGTGCGCGGGGGACTGAGCAAGTCGTGGCGGTGAGGCGGGCTCGGAGTGGGGCTCTTTGGGGCGGCCCCCGTCACCCCCCTTTACCGGGGTGCAAAGCGCATCGCTGGCTGGCCGGGGCGGAGACCTCCGGCCAGCCAGCGATGCGCTCTGCAGCCCCCGGCCTGATTTGGGGATGCGGGGAGCTGGTGAGAGTGCCCCAGAGCAGCGGTGCCTGGTAAGACCTTGCTTTAAAAAGAAAACTACTTTTGCCCCAAATTCTTACAGTCGGGCGATGGGTGTTGGCTTGTGCGGGCTGGAGGGGGAAAAGGGAGAAAGTTGTTTCTTGTCTTCTCCCCTTCCCTTCCTCTCCGCCGTCCCTCCTTACTTGCTTGAGCCTTCCCGCTCACCCGCTTTGCCGGCGCAGCGCTGCGCCTTTGCTGCCCGGCTGTGTGGTGCGGCCCGCGGGCACGGACACGGGCGGAACGTCCGCCCGCCGGCGGGAGGGAGCCGCGCTGCTCCTCACGGACGGGGCGCTCCGTGCCGCTCGTCGCGGCTTTCCTGGAGGATGGGCTCCTGCGGGGTTCCGGCTGAGTTTGGTGATCAGATGTATTTTTCAGGGTTTTTTTTTTAAGTGAATCAGGAAATTCTTATCAGGCTGACAGCATTTTTAGACTATGCAGTGCGTGGGTGAAGTGGGACTAATATTGACTTGGCCCTAATGTAGTCATCTGAGAATACATTTTTTGGTTGTTGCTGCATTCCATAAGGTTTTATCATTATTATCCGCGAAGATTATTTTCTCCGTACATGGGAAGTGACCCCTAATATCAACTTGCTTGGGAGACACGAATATGGGCTAAAACATTAACATTTCTGTGTGTTGTTGGCTTTTCTCTTTATTGATTGGAGAGAGAGCCTGTTTGCAGAAATGATACTCCAGGTTGCTCATGTTGTTCTCTGTAAAGGCTAGCTCTGGCAACTTGTGAGTTGTGTCAGTTGCAGGGTGCCTTTGTTATTATTTCTTCTTCAATCTAGGTCACACCTTACATCTATTCAGTAATTCTAGTTATTAGCTTTGTGAGTATCTGGAGCTCCAGTTGTTAGACCATGTGATAGACAAACCATCTCAAATAACTTAATTCTTTGAGTAAGAGACCTAGAGTAGAAAAGAGCAGTTGAAACCTTTTGTGGACTTAACTCTGTATGCAATGGTCTGTATTTCTTTTCCAGGTCTGGAGTGTCGAACACATAGTACAGGAAAATCTATTAAACGATCGTTAGCAGCTGTGTCATGCTCAAGTGCAATTGCTTTTTATTTTTAAACAGAATCATGAAGTTTCTCCGCCAGCTGAAAGCAGCACCATACAAGAAGTGTCCCAGAGGCATCTTAATGAATGCCAGAGTTTTAAATAAACTGAGTTCTTGTGGGTTATGCTGCTTAAGAAAAGTGGAAGTAGATACGCAAAGTGAGAGCCGTAGACAGCTCTGTTGAGCCAAAGCAGCTCATGGATCGTGGCCAGCACTGTATACCCCGTTACCACCAAAAAGCATTCTAAACCTTGCTGTCCTACATGTTAATAAGAATTTGCTTTAGTGAATCCTGCTTGCGCCAGCTTTCCTGAAGTATTTAGAGCTGGAAGGTCTTTCGCAAACTGGTTGAACGACAGACGGAAAACCGAGCTGTCGGTGCTGATCTAAAAATGTTGCACCCTCTAATTCTAACAGCTGCAAATTTTAGAGCAGTTTATGTATTTTTCTCTGAATTCAATGTTTTTTAAATAATAATAAAGTAACCATAGAATGGACTCCTTATACATCTATAGCTGTGGTAGAAAGATTTATTGTTCGGGTAACATACGGCATTTTGCAAGTTTCTGTTTCTTCAGAATTGTCCTGTCAGGGACATTTAATCAACTGGTAAAGAGCAGAAGGAAGAAGGATGAAGAATCTGTTGCCAGTTTTTTATTTCTTCTTACACATGTGTTCAACATGTAAAACACTCCTGCGCTCCTCATGAGGATGATGACCATTTGAAAGAATGTTCTTTGCCGCAATTAAAGCTGTGGTTTAAAAATATGGTGAGGAAAGAAGGATTAGTGAGATAGCTTAAAAATAAAGCTCTGCATTGGAGCTGATAAAGTGGAGCTCACTCTTAAAATACCTGAGGACAAGGTTTTCCAATGTTGTACTACTCTGGTGTCTTTCAGTACTATTTCAGTGAAATAGTTTGTATTCTGAAAGGAGAAGCTCCTCTGTGCTGTGCTCCTGTTGGCTTTCCTTGCCTTCTCAGTGTGAGGAGATGTAGGTGTGTTATTCTAAATAAAGCTTGTGTGCCTCCATCGGTATTTGTAATAATCAATCAGTCACGAACATCTAATTGGTTATGCCAGCTTTTGGTATCAGTTTTGTATCTTTTAAAGAGCAACTCAAGTTCCTTAGCTGTGGAGCTGTCGATGCAGATGTGTAGGCTGAAGTTCTGGCCCGCGGTGTCTCTTTGGAGAACTAAGTTCATCATGTTTCTATAGGTCGTGTGCTGCATGCATAAGTCGGGAGAAGTGGGTCTATCAGCAGTGTGGTTTGTGTCTCTGCTTTGCAGTGAAGGGGGTTTGAATGGTCATTTCTTTTTTTCTTGATTAGTAGATCTTGGCTTGCCTTTAAATGATGCACCCAGGTTGTACAGAAGTGACCAGTTCTTTTTTAGGGAATGGTCCATCATGCCTTTTTAAAGTTACCCCGCTCTGAAGGTATTCCCGCATTTCTGTCTTTAGTTTTCACTCCCTTAAAACAAGCACAGTACTGATTTTTGCCTTGCACAGAAATGCAGGGGTTTCTGGAAGCTTAGCTTTCACCAGTCCTTAGCCAAAAAGGACTTGCTGGCAAATTAATTTAGATGGGATTTTTTTTAAAAGCACTTAATGGATTGAAGCCTGAATTCCTTTTGAATGTTAATAGGAGTAGAGGCTTAGCGCCTTAGATCTTTGAGATTGCTGAAGTCCAGGGTGTTTGCTGGAGGGAAGCAAGTGGATTATGGCTATATACATGCTCATACGATGCCAGAAGGAGCTGACTAGAATAGGAGCATCCCTTATTCTGCAGATGAAATGGGGGTTCCGTATCCATTTGCCAAAAGACAGAGCGAGTGTGTTGCTGGTGTTATAATATGAATGTGTTCCTGTGCATGGTAAGGAGCCTGTGTGAGGGTAAAGCCCTACAGAATGGTGGATTTAAAATGCTCATCGTACTCTTTCCGGGGGGGGCTGTGCATCTACAGTAGTAGTACGTTTTGGCTTTCCTATGGGTTGGATGAGGAATGGGTGTAACAGAGCTGCTCATTCGAAGAGACTCTGGAAACATGTAATTGGTGAAGAATCCTGTTGTATTCTTGGTGCTCACAAAACACCGTGAGCTTGCTGTGCTCTATCAATCTAGGTATAGCAAGCTTCAGAGCTGAGGCTAAGGTAGGATTCACCCTGGCTCACTAACAGCTGAGCTTAAGACCTTTGAAATGGGAAGTTACAGTAAATGGTAGTTTTGGAATTACTCCATGGTATGTGGATGTAGAGAGCTAAGCCAACACCATCTCTGCTAAATCAAGTCTTGCTTTAAAGAGTTGATATGCTCAAGTCAGACTTTCTGCTGGCAGTGCTGTAGACAGACTTTTTCCAGATAAGGGCTTGTCTACTTTAGCAAATTAGGTCACTAACTCAACTCTTCCTTCCAAACTAACATTTCAGACCGGGACAAGTTGCATTCAATGTGTCAGCTGGCTGTAGCTAAACCCTGATTCGTGTATTGCAACTTCATTTTTCATTAAAGTGTCTTCGTATCACAGTCTCACAACTTTTGATAATGGGGTTATTACATTGCTTATACCGTTGGCAGCCCGCAGTAGCTATCATGGCAGGTAACAGCAGAAGATGGCTTCACATTCAGTTATTGTAATTTTGGTGCTTTCTGAAACCATTTTTTGAAGCGGCGTTGTTCCTGCTACTGACTTCCCTGAAAGCTGAATCAGACCTATATAACTCACCTTTAAGGGCTACTCTCAGGATTACAGGGTGTAGAATCTGGATTAAGTCTTGCCCCATGAAGGGGATTTTGTTGTTTGTTTTGTTTAATCCCACAAGACATTGCTGATTTTTTTAAAAATGGCTAATTTTACTTTGTCCGTCTGGTTGGGACCAAATTCTATTTGATCTTCCGCTATCTACATAAAACCAGAACTCTAATGGTTATACCTCTGGTTAGATGTACAGCAACAGATGTATGAATTCATTCTTTTCCCACCACTTCCCTCCATCAGCAGAGCATAACAGGAGCTATGAACTCTACTGCTGCAAATGCAGTGGCTCACCTGAAATCAGCCATGTGGCTTTGCTCTTGGCTTGCTCCTCTGTGAGGGTCAAAGTAAGAATTCTATGTTTTCAGGGCATGCCATAAATACCACTTTCAAGCTTAGCATTTGATGCCCTGATTGCTTAAAATTGTCTTCTTCCTTGAATACTTTCCGTGTTATCAATAGGAGCTTGCTTGGAAGACAGCTCCACAAATGGAGGACTGTCCGTGATTTGCCTCGGGTTTGCTGCTGAAATTCCTTCTCAGAAGCTTATGTCAAATGGCAGCCTTTTTCTCAGGATAGGAGGTCATATAGTGTTTCCTCAGTGCAGTTATTCTTTATTTTTGGTTCCTGTTCTTTCTCTCTTAATGGAAAATGTGTAACAGGTGGCCACAGGCACACCAGACTTTCATGCTCGGGAGCGTAAAGGACCATATGCTGCATGATGGCATGTATTGAGATAATAAGTTGTAGGAATAGGCAATCAGCTTATATGAAAAATAAGAGCTGGCTTGAATTTTTCATGCAAACTTGGCTTAACTCAAACTCTCTCTGTTCTCGGCTGTGCTTGGGTGTTTGGCTGTTTTGCTGCCTACTAGCTGGTTTCAGCTGGAAGTGAGGGGTTTTTTCAGTTTGCGAAGAGGAATGTTCTGACATTTTTAGCAGACACCCTGGGTGAGACCCGGGACCCTTGAAGTCAGTTGGACTTTTGCCACTGGCTTTAATGTGGCCAGAATTTCACTGCATGGGAGCCATTTTGCTTGGTTCTGGGTAGGGTATGTCAGAAAATAACAGGAATCTTCGAGACGGGGGGTTTGTGTGAGATTATTGTTCACATGCTTTTTTGACCAAAAAGTGGTCAGTTTTCCGTCAGAAAAGAGGATGGTACTTATCCAGCATAAACCTTCTCTTTAATATTCCCATATTAGCAGTGATTTGCTGTAAACCTTTAGTCTCCTCTTGTTAGACAAGTTGAAACATGAAGCAGAAAGTTAAGAGTTTAAACTCTCTTTGGTAAAGCCTGTTTGTGAATATATGAGATAACTAAAATAATGTTGATTTAAGCTGAATTCAGCCCATGCTGTACATCACTGTTTACTCAGAAGTTATACCACTCATCCTTCAGCCACGAACTGGGGTCTATTATTTAAGCTGGCGTCAGGTGCTATAGACACTGAATTTCCCTATTTCCCAGTATACTAAGCTGACTTTTTAATTCTGTATTCTGGGTCTTGGCCAAGATGGGATCTTGTGTATTTGTTTTGGTTTGTTCTTCAGAGGCTGCTTATAATGTCAGTTTCTAGTTTGTAAGGGAGAGGTGGATTTCATGAATATCTTAAAGCATTGGTGATCTGAACATAGGCAAGAAATAACATTGTGTTTGGACAGAAAATACTCTTTGTAAACATCTTACAGATACTTTTGGCTATTTAAATATGTGCCAGAATTGTTTGTATGAAACTGTGCTGGTCCAGATTAGTTACCGGAAACCTGACCTGTTCTTTTGTGTTTGCTTTTGTCCACCCTACCCCGATGGTGGGACAAATTAATTTGGCAGTTGATGATCTTGCATACTTTTCCACTCACACAAGTGTGGTCAGAAATGCTATCAGAAGATTACTGTTAAGGTCAGAACAAGCGATATGGAATTTGTGTGCAGACAGGGTATTTTAAAGGAGTTAGGGGGAGAAAAGACATAATTATTTAAAGACATATACAATGGAAAGGATGTATATATGTTGCATAGAAAGAAAACTTGTTGGGTCACTTTATCTCACTGTAGTCTCTTATTTAAAGAATTCTGTAATGACAGGCTGAGAGTTTCTTCTTGAAATACAAATTAATTAGATTTTGCTCATCAGTGCAACCATCTTTTGTTTGCATTAAAAGAATAGAGGTCAGATTTGGAGTTTTCAAATGCAACGAGTGCTTGGAGTATCTTGTAATGACTTCACATGGAGTGGGGAGAAAAGAGTTGAAGTGGAAAATGAATTAGATTCTTAGGCCATGGAAGGGGGAACATTCCTGCACAGAGAAGCGACTCTGGAGATAAGTTTTAATTTCCTGAGCTCCAGTCTCCATATAGAAACATTGAAAGACTTCCTTCCTGATAACCAAGTCAAGCCAGAGGCTATATTAAACGATGTGTTTCTGTATATAATTGCGTGCTTGTATACGTATTTGAATACTTGCACTATAAATGCAAATAGTGAACCTATAATGATAGAAGTCAACTTTTAAAGTGTGTTGCATGGATTTAAGGTCTGGCATATACAGTGCACCTAAGATGTAATAAATAGATCAATATCTATTTAGACTTCTATAAAGAATCTCCTTCATAGTTTGTCTCTACTTAAATAACAAAACCCAACCAGAACTGAAAACTCCACCCTTCCCAACCACTTGTCCTGCATTTTAAGGAGGATCTGGGTTATGGTGCACCTGTAAGAATCATCATGTCACTGAGGTAGATGTGTTACAGATTTCTAATGCATATGTCTCATGTATATGCAATATTGTTATCACCATTTCTGTCTTGCTAAGATCCCATCATTCTGCTACTACTTCACGGCAAAACCATGTAGCTGAACGTATGTACTTATGAACTTACTAAGATATGAGTGATGTCTTAGTAAGCACTTCAGGAACAAGTATAAGGTTGCTTTTTGTTTGTTTGTTTGCATTTACAAAACCGAGTATAGGTCACCCCAGAATCTGCACTTGCAAAAAATCTGTTTTAGAGCCTCAGAGTGTGTTTCATTTTTGCCATTTTAATTTCTAGTAAAACCTTTGATTTGTGTTTTCCATCATTGGTTTTGTTTGTTTAGGGGTTTTAAGCGAATCCCATAGTTTTTATTTATATATTGTGGGATCTTGGGATAAAACTAAGTCTAAGTAAGTAATACTGTACTAAGTAGAGCCATGGTATAACTTGCTTTGTGAAGCACAGATTTAATTAAATTTCAGACCATTGTCTGGATATCCCAAACTGTAAAATAAAGTTACTTACATCCTCATTGCAGTTCATGCAGCGGCATCAGAATTAAAGGTATTGCTGAGTTCCTTATGTTTATCAGTTAACCTACTGTAATGTCAGATACATTGCTTAGTTTATATAAGCTTTTAGCATTACAGGTTTTAATTCCACTTGTCAACAGCTTTTTCTTACAGTTATTTTTTTTAATAACCATCTATTTTTTTTTTTTGCAATGAGCTAATTTGTATCAGCTTATAATGCTTTAGAAAGCATTGGCTTTAAATATATTGGTGGCATACAAGATTGGAAAAGGACTTTCACTTATTTCTAGATTGGACAAATGTATAAATGGAACTTTATAGACTGTTTAGTTATTTTTTTCTATAGAGCAACCTTGGAAAAAGGGAAAAAAGGCATAAAGAGAATCTGATGGTGCCAAAGTGTTGCCAAGCAAGCCATAAAAGTTAAGTCAAACTGAAATTCTATAGAAAAGCTATGAAATACTGCTACATATGTGCCATAGTGGTTTTTGGGTTCCTGAAGCTGCTTGTGTGCAAAGTCAGCTGTGGAAACGGCTAGCTAGCTGAGAGCTATGATTCCTGCAGCTTGACTGTTGTGGGGAGACTTTTTCTGTGAAAACAGTTGTAAAGTGGAACATCTGAAAAACATGTTCCATGCAAAATGGATCTTCACACACATTTATTTTGACATTTAGGTTTGATTTGAGAGAGAGAGAGAAGGTTCTGAAATAGCCATTCACAGATGGCTTGTGCGGGTTTTATTTCTCATATGCTTCTCTGTGTTTTTGGTTTGGGGCGGGTTTTTTTTGCATGTGTTTGCAGACTTGTCAATCCCCTCCTTCCCCCACATCACATGCTTTATTTTTTATTACTTGCATTTTGGTCCTTTTTTTCCGCAAGCTGGTGTTTAAAAAATATAAAGAAAAATGGAAAAAAGAAAAAAACTCCTCATCCCAACCCCAAAACAATAAAACACCCCAAACTTTCCCCCAAACCCAGATCACCACCCTAAGGTGTAGATTCCTATCATAAAAGAATTCTTGGTAGTGAATGAAAATTTACGTATTTTGAGGACTTTGATAATACACTGGAAAATGCTTCAGGAAGCACCGAATTCTCCTGTCTTTACCCTTTCAGCAAGGAGTAGATGTGTGGAGTCCAGAGGGCCATCCATGTACTTTCAATGCGGGGAGTGCTGCTGGCAAAACGTGGTGCATGTTCCGCTGGACGGGTGAAATGCAGACGCTGTGTATCTGAGCACCCTTCCATAAGGCTGTACTTGACCTCTGTGGCCTTTACTGTTGGGAATATCCTTTCCAGGTGTGAGTCAGGAGTGAAATGTTAGAGCCTGTCTGTTTCCTTTTGAAGGTACTGAGTGAAAGTGGTTGCTGGTAAATAGTGGTTGTGAAATATGTCTGAGAAGCAGGTCCGTTTGTGTGCGAGGGATAAAGCCTCTAAGTGGCACTGGTTGTCTCCTCTTTGTGAAATGTCAGTGCAAAATTTCCCTCTATTCCAACTGCAAATCTGAAATGAATATTCAATGTATTCAGTTATTTTTCTTTAAGGAAACCAGCTGTTGATCTTGCACTCAATTGCTAGTACATGCCTTGTTTGTTTTGTGTTTAATCCTAGAAGTTAGCTGTATACAACAAGATGCAGGAGTCTCTGGAAGTGACCCTTCCCAGCAAGCAAGAAGAGGATGAGAAAGACCAGCCTGCTGAAATGGAGTACCTTAACTCTCGCTGCGTCCTTTTCACTTACTTCCAGGGAGACATTGGTTCAGTTGTGGATGAACACTTTTCAAGAGCTTTGAGCCAAGCCAGTAGCTTCAATCCAGAAACTGCCCTTACCAAGAGCAAGGCAGGGCTAAGTCCTCTGTGGAGAGGTAAGAGGAGCAATAACTTGCTCTCTGTGTTGCGACTTATCCGGTCCGTGTCGTGGTAATGCATGCTGCATTGCAGCTGAAGTTTTGCTCCCCTGTGGAGGGGGAAAAATCCCTTCAAATCTGAAAAGACTGAGGAGCTTCTTGGGATTGAGTGAAGTGTTAATAGGGAAAAGAGGCACCAAAGGCAGGAAAGAAACAGGCGTCTCCCTCTCTTGCCACAACCTGCAGCTCTGCCGAAGCCTGGGAGGAACGGGGCAGGGCTCCGGAGGCTTCACAAATGTCTGGTGGAGGTTGGAGGCTTATTTTTAAGCTCCAAGTGTGAATGTTGGCCTGTGAGACGAGAGCAAAGCTTCTTTGGGATGCCGGCCTTGAACGTGAGGAGACCCATGCAGCCTTTTCGGGTGACTTTGCCAGGTGATTAAGATTCATCCATGGCTGCTTTCCAGGTGTGGGGGAGCCAGCGCAGGCTGGAACAGACTCAAGTGCAAGCCCTGGCCAGCGTGGCTGCAGCTGTGTGGTGTGGTGCATTGCAGCCTGCCCATAGGTAGAGCTCATGGGAGAGACGCAGCCGTTGTTACTGGCTTCCCGTGTGTAAAACGGGGATGATGCTACTCTGCTGCTGAGCAGGGAGCAGAAACGTGGTAGGTACTGCAAGGCATTTGCGCACTGCCATAACATTTATGTCTTATTATGTGTATAAGCAAGAACAAAGTAACAAAAAGCAGATCTTGTCAGATATAGAAGGTGGACCTTACAGATAAGATTTTAGAAGTGGTGACGGGAGAAAGCGTGCCATAAGATGCTATTTCCTTCTGTTGAATGCGGCAGTCTGGGTAATTTTTCAGATCCACAGCTGCATTATTTCTGATCATGTCCTTATGTGGACTGGCAACGGAATACGAGCTAAATATCATGAGCCATGGCCTTGCGTCAGATTGAGTGAGAATGGTACCATGAGGATCCTTGCAGGAGTGGTGGTGTTCGTAATCTGCGATGTCGAGGTGAGAGTTTATTGATGTCAGTCACAGAAAATAAAGAGAGACGGAATTTTTGGAAACCACTGTGAAGAGAAAAATAGCACAGAAGGACTTGCTTTCCAGAAGGATGATGACAACTCCGAGGAAGTTTAAGCAAAGGTCAGCACAAGTGGCTAGGGAGCTAGAGGAATTTATGGCTTGAGCCGGGACCATTAATGTTAATAGGAAATTTTCCGTTGACTCAGAGCAGGATTGAACCTATGCTTACTAAAAAGGAGACTGAAGCATTTATAAATGGCCCAGACAGGCTATAAATGTTTTAGAGATGGGATCAAGGCAGTCCCCAGAGACACCATGCCTACAGCAAGCCCTCTTCACTGAGCTTGGAGGCATACCATGGATGGGGTTGTGTGTCTTCTCTTTGGCCTCAGACAGACCCTGCTGTTTTCCCCTGGCTTGCCCTGTGGTTGCACAGCCCTCCCCAGGGAGGTTTGCAGGGGACCGCTGGCCTGACAGTTCTTCAGCCATGCTGCCTCCTGACCCTGTGTGCCCTGTGCCATCAGTGGGGAACAGAGGTCTGCATGTCCTGAAAGTCTTCTGGGAATAAAGTAAGGGGATATGCCTTCTGCTGTTGCTGCACCTGCTGAAGCGGTATGATAATCCCCGGGGAGGCTGCTGGGCAGGGATGCTTGGTTCTGTGCTGTGGAGGCTGAGGAAGATGGGGGTGTTTGCTTCTCCAGAGAAGAGAAGCTGACAAGAGTTTTATCAGACTTGGATGAGTTTCTGAAACATGCCTGCTTGAAGGAAGTGGTACAGGAACGATGCTGACAACTCGGTCTTCTGGTTCGCGTCATAGATGCTCAGTTACAGCAGATGAATGTGAATTTGCAGCCCATTACCTACAGCAGTTAAAATATCATTAGCTTGAAGATATTTTATAAATACCCTTCATGGGTACTTGGAATTTTTGTCAATAAATTACTGAAAGATAAATTAAAAAGCTTTTGCATTTGCAATAGCTCTTTTGGAAGGTATAAATTTAAATGGAATGTGGGTGGGCATGAACTGACTACTCAGCTCACTGTACTCACTGTTTCTCCTCTAATTGAAAGGAGGGCTTAATAATGTTTTCTGCCTTTTTTTTTCTTGTGTTGTTGGGTTTGGGTTCTTTTTTGGTGTCTTGATAGAAGAGCAAACTGTAATTTCCTCATTAAGGTGATATTGTTGCGGGGATTTATATCAATAAGGGATTTTGTTTATGTTTAGAAAATAGAAACTGATGTCCTGAAAAGAGACAGCAACCTGTATGTTGAAAATACTAATCAGTTTAGGCTAAAATTAACTTTAAACCTGACTTATTGTAAAACTTTGGTAACATAGATATTGAATGTTCAGCTGTAGGTATAGCTTACCTGAAATCTTTTGCAGGCCTAAGAAAACTAATGGTACCTTCATGGCATTTTAATCAACATGGTTTTCCTAGTGAAAGCGTTGGGGGCTTTTTCTTTTTTTTGTATCTTTTTCTTCCCCCCCCCCACCATAACTGAGAAGTCATGTTGACTACAGAAAATTCCATACATTGTCTTCTTTGCAGCATGTGCGCTTCGGCGAGTTTTCAGTGCATGTCCAACATCCACCGTGAACATTTACATTAGTCACCACTTTGCGGTATCCAAGATGTTGCCATCTTCCTGCCTCTCTGTGCTAAGAATAGGAAATTGTGGTAACTGTAGCATCTTTCTTGGCAGGCAATTTTTGTTAAATGCTTCCTTTCTCTCTCCTGAAAGGCCATGGAATCTATTCAGATTGTTTCTTTTCTTTCCCAAGAGCACTGCTGAAATGGCAGTTTCTCCATTGCCTTGTCCCATAGAGGCCAGGTATCTGTAAAGATAATTGGTTGTGCTTGCTGTTTTAAAGGTGGGATGGAAAGGAGACACCTCAAACACCATGAAATGGATGGTGGTCATGGATTGTTCAAAACAGATGGTTCTTGTTGATGGGATTGCTGCACACTTAACACCTAATAGCATCCTCTGTAAGCACTCAGGGTGGATGTTTTCCTGCATGTTCATATAAACTGGATGGATGCTCCAGTGATGTGACTTGCCCTTGACCAGTGAGGCTGGCCCCCACAGTTGCACTCAATGGTTTCTCAGTGGGGGCTGGTCCATGGCAGTTTCTGACAGTGGTAACGGCATTATGAAATGTGCACAGGTTTGAAAAATGGAGATGGCCAAGCATGCTTTCTGTGGCATAGACCTTCTGCATGATTGGGAAGGCCAAGCTGTTACACAACCTGCAATGAATTCATGTTGGCAAATCCAGTGATTTAAAGTGTTCTTTCCTGGTATTAAAATGTCCTGAAGGTACTTTGTGGTTTTCTGAGCTTTTGTTTTTTGAAGTGGGATGGTTTGCATTTAGGACTTTTCCATGCAGATAACAGCCAGATCGTTTCCAAAAGCTCTTGATTACGCAGGTTAATTTTCCAGAATGCTGGCAGTTGTCAAGCTCTGCTCCTCTGTTAAGCAGTGAGGAAAACAACAGGCTGGACATGAAGTTTGGTTCTGCCTTTTTTTTGTCAGCCGTGCTGCCAACACTGTAAGCCATGTGCACTTTCCATCTCAGCCTAATCCCTTGTAAGAAGGAACAATTTACTAACAAGGAACAATACCAATTTCAGAGGGGTGCTGAGGCTTCTGTAATATGCTTGAAGCTCTCTCCAGTCTTCTAGCATGAATTAAAATAGAAATACATTACTAAAAAAAGCGCAACATTTTTAAGAAACCCGTGTTGGAGGACAGTTTGCTAAATAGGCTTGCAGCCTCTGAAGAAGTTTGGCACAAAGAGAAGTTCTTTACATTTGTCCGTAGTGCGTTTGCAAAGTTTATTCCCAATATTGGAAGTTAATCAGGCTCAGGGAACTGCCTAAATCAAAGCCAGTTGATGTGTGGAAATATTTCTGTGGTTTTAATGGATTTTAAAGCAGATACATCAGTGTCATAGGGGTGCAATCAGAAAACACTGTTGTATTTTAATTTCTGAAGTAGTTTTGTGTAAGCAAAGTAGAGAGGCAGGAGCGTTTGAAGAAGCTGCTCAGTCTCAATGGTGTCTTCACCCAAGTCTCATTCCAGTTGCTTATTAAACAAAGCAAAAGAAAATGTCATTTAAAAAAATTAATCTAAATATTTTTGTAAATGTTATGTGAGGAAAAGAGGATTCCTCCCCTCATCGGATATTAAACTTCTCTGGCTTTATTTCTCTGTAGGCTATTTTTATGACTTTTCTTTCATCCGAGGTGAAGTCCTATATTTTTATGTTTCCATCTTTGACCAAAAAAATCCTCTAGTTGAGCTAAGACATATTGTATGAAGCAGTACTTTCAAACGTTAGCTGGCAAGAGGATTGTGAGAGTGGAAATGCCAATACTTTCGTGCACATCAGAAACACTAACCACTCCTTCAAAAGAGGAATTTTTAGGGTGTGATTTCATAACATAGAGGTATTGGAATCCATTTAAGTGTAAGTTGAGACCTAGCTGTTAGGAGCAGTGAATCTTTTATTTCTGACAAAAGCTTTCAGTTAGATGTTTCTGCAGGTCAGAGCCTATTGACTGTGGGGTAATGTGATTTATTCTGTAAGCAAGTAACATAAGATAGAATCGTAGAATCACAGAACAGTTTGGGTGGGAAAGGACCCCAAGATCATCCACTTCCAGCCCCCGCGCCATGAGCAGAGACACCTTCCACTAGATCAGGTTGCTCAAGGCCCTGTCCAACCTGGCCTTGAACACTGCCAGGGATGGAGGTGCATTAGATATGATGTTTATCCCATCAAAGCATGCTATTAGTTTGAGAAGATCTGGTGTTCTTCCTTTAGCGAGATGTCTCCTATTCTGCAGTGTGACCTGGTTCTCTGTCCTCAGAAACATTTACAGCCACAGCAGCTGCTTTTCTAAATGGTATGTTCCAGTCTGGTCAGGAGTTAGCCTGTCCTCATAATTCCTGTACCAAGATCGTGAGAGAGCTGTGGCTCTTCAGCTGGAAGGGTCTCAGGAAGGATCTTATCCATATGCATAAATGCCTGACTGGGAGGGAATGAAGATGGAAGATCCAGACTCTCTTCAGCAATGCTTGCTGGCAGGACAAGAGGCAATAGGCACAAATTAGAAAACAGAAAACTCCATCTGAACACAATTTTTGTTACTTGTTGAGGGTGGCTAAACTGTATAATAGGTTGCCTAGAGAGGTTGTGGAGTTTGCATCTCAATCCTGGACAATCTGCTCCATGCCACCCTGTGTGAGTAAGGAGGCTGGATGGGATGATCTCAAGAGGTCCCCTCCTACCTGTGATTCTGTAGTTGCTGAGGAACCCTGAGTTCAGTGTTACAGATTTCAGAGAGTAGAAAATCATTGTGGGGTTTTTATCATTAAATTTGTTGTTCAGCTTCAGCCATACGTCATTTCTCTGCTGTCTTCCAGAAAGCTCAACAATTTCAAGCCAAAGGAGCAGTTTCCCAACTTCATTTTGGACCAGCTCTTATCAGCCTCCACCTCCACCATGCTTAAGTGGAGTACACCACGATTTCCCCATTACTGCACCAAGCACCTTCGCAACACCAGATCCTAGCAGCTGGCCAGGACACGGCCTTCATCAGACTGCCCCACCTCCTCCCCCTGCTGCATCCGAATCCTGGCATTATCCTTTAGCATCTCAGGTGAGCCCTTCGTATGCACACATGCATGATGTGTACATGCATCGCCATCACCCTCATCCACACATGCACCATCACCATCCCAGCTCACACCGTGACCCCCGCTACGGGTCCCTGCTGATGCCTTCAGTCCGTGCAGCCAGGATTCCTGCTCCTGAGTGTGACATGACAAAGACAGATCCGGCTGCTGTCACCAGCGCTACCTCAGCATGGGCTGGAGCTTTTCATGGAACGGTGGACATTGTGCCAAGTTTTGGGTTTGACACAGGTAAGATGGTTGAATTTGTCTGTGACTTGTTTTAGCAGGAACAATTTGAGGGAAGGGGACTCCCTGTAGCTGAAGCTTGTCAGGCTTGTTTTCAGAGCCTTCTCCAAATATATTTCTGTGTGCAAATCCCTCCTGAAGTTACTGTCAAGGCAGATGAACTGTGAAACAGCCAGCTCTCACTGCCTTTTTCTGGGAGACCTTTGTCTGCCTTAGTCCCATTCAAGCCAAATAAGTTGCAACATGATATGCAGGGTGTTTTTGGTTTAAATCTTCTTGGAAATGGTTAATTAAAACTTCCGTGTGGAAGCTTCAAGCTTGTTCAGCTAGTTATGTGTGCATTCACCCAAAATGTAGCTCCAGTGAGGGCTGAACTAATAACTTGTCGGTTCACAAGGCTTGCAGCTTTCTCATCTAAATTGGAATAGATCAGCATTTCCTTCCTGTGTAGTGTCCAGGAGTCACATAGAGAATAGAGATGCTGTTTGAGCTGTGCTCACCAACAACCTAAACTTCTTTCTGCAGACTGTAGGCAGAGGTCTGTGAATTAGATTTACTTTTCTGTAGGATCTCTAGCCACAGGGCAGCCTTTATGAACTGTATCAGCATCTGCAAGCTCTGACTGGCTTTGAGGCTCTCATCTCAGCATTAGGAGCAGTCTGGCAGCCCTCACTGTTCGCAGGTGCTTGTGATCGGGTGATGCTAGCAGTTTCCAGTGCAACCGTCCTGGATCTCATGTGCACTACTGAGGTCTCCTTTTAATGCTTGATATTTTTCTCACCAGCAGCAATCCTTGCAGATTAATACTTCTTAAACACTTTATATTAGTTAATAAGGAAATACTAGGTTTTCACTTCTATTTCCTTTTCGTTTAAACATCAGTTTGTCTCTCTTCTTGATAGTTTTAGCTAGCTAATTCAATGTGTGAGAAGTACTTCCTTGCTTTGGTTAGTGTGCAGCAGAGAGAAGAATTGGTAGAGAATAAAAGAAAAGTTGTTTCTTAAATATGAAGTACGATGAACCTAATACAAACATCTCTCTCTTCCATTAATAGCAACTAGGGAGCAATAATTTCTTCTAAATACCATGATGCTGCCTTAACACTGGACAATTTTATATATATTAATAACATTTCCAGCCATGCCAAGGACACAAAAGGAATTACGTTTTAAGCTTTTGGGTATAAAATGATAATCTGACAAGACTGGGATCTCAAGTTTTGTCCCTCTGGCAAATTCCATGATGGGAATATGCTGCCTTCTCTGAAACGCAAGCAAATTGTCACTGCCACCAGTAAAGGGGACGAGCCCCCTGGTCTGACAGTAGCCCCAGCAGTCCAGTTCCAGAGCTCTGGTATTTGAGTTATCTTTTGGAGATGGAGCCAAGGACTCCGTAAGGGATTGTCAGGAAAAAACACTAGCTGCCTTAGGTATAAATCCAGACTAGACTGAATTGTTTCAGCGCTGGGCAAGCTGTTTTGCTTACTGCTACTTTGTTGGTAGTAGTATGTCTAATAAAGCAGGTGCTCTTTCTCTTTTTCTGTAAGAGCATAGTACCTCAAAAAGGACTATGGGTTAAAGTACTATATTAGCCTTAAGGGGCTAACAGTCTTTTCTTGGTGCTGCCTGCTCCTTGTGAAGATTCCTATGAAAGACTACAGTTGAATGCTAATTTTTGTTAGGATCCTGACTTGGCAGTGCTTAACAGTGGCTTACATGTCATGTATCTCTCTACTCAGGACGTGAAGCAGTTGAAAAGGCCTGCTCAGTTAATTTCTGGCCCATGCCTGCTGTGTGTGTTTTAGTCCATGGGTTTCAGGGGGGGGAAAGAAAGAGGGTTAAATGTGTGACTGGTTTGCAGGAACAAAGGGTCTCAGCAGACCAATGTCTCACATGTTTGTGGGTGTTCAAAATGGCCATACATTGAAACACAACAGCAAAACCTCCCCAGGCAGCGCCAGTTTGACTTATAAGGCTTTGGAAATAAGGGAACCGACAGTGAAACACAGCAGGTAGCAGTAGCCTGTGACATTAAGGTTATTTGTTTCTTACCCTGCACACTCATCTCTCCTGTGCTCTCCAAGAAGAGGTGTGCTGGGAAGGGCAGGAAGGTTCTGAGCTCCCTTTTCAACCTTCTCTGCAGCTTGTATGTTTGAAACAAATATTTTGGTTACAGGCATTTGAGGCATGATCATGCTGAAAAGAGGGAGCTCAGTTGCTCCCGTGTTTTGCATGCATGTCTAATGGTGTCATACCGAGGAAGGTGTGTTGTGCTACTGGGGAGGGGACGAAGCTGCTGAAACACCACACTGGGTTGCATCCAGCACTCAGCAACACACGTTAAGCATGTTTTGCTCCATATCCACTCCTGGGTAGTAGGTTTATACTAGATAATTGTACTAGATAATGGTAGGACAATCCTTTTATCTATTATGAAAGATCTAATCACACAGAATTTCGTATACATCTGACTTTAATACGAGACAGCAATCTCAATAGAGTGAAAACTGAAGAGCCTGGAAGAGTGTGCTGGCTTTCCGCAGCATAAAAGTGGTTTCTCCAGAGTAGGGTGAGGCTGTAGTGGCAAGAAAACTTCGGTTCTGGAAGTCTTTGCTCGTATGTCCCTGGAGAGTAAAAGACAACAACCTGTGGAGCTGTCAGTGTATCAGATTCCATGAGTTTCAGATGATTTAGATAAAGAAGCTCATTTGACAGTCCTTTTCAGAACCCTTAAGATACGAAAATTATCCCCCCACCTTACTGTGGGTCACATTTCTTATGCTACTGTCACATGCGATTATAGAAACGTTTGCAAAATTCCTCACGCTGAATTAAATTGAGTGATAGTATTGGGATCAGTATGGGCTGACTGTAATCCTACCCTTTTCCAGCTACATTGTGGCATCTCTGCCCTACTAAGTCAAATACCCGATCTCATGAATGGATGATGCTGAATCACTTCAAAGGTTAGAAGGGAGTTCCCCTTGCATGCATGGGATAGTTTGGGAATTTATGTTTCAGAACAGGTTGTGTGGGACATCAGCATATCACTGTTCAGAGAGCTAACAGAGTATTGATCTGTCTTGCACATCTGTTTGAACTTACATGGTCCTGTTTTAGAGGATGAAGAGGGATTTAGCTAACTGATTCCCATTAAATGTGGCTTAATCCTTGCATTGTGTGCTGCAAATTAACCCTTTTAGAAGCTTTATTGGTACAAGTGGGATTAAAAAAAATGCTAGTTTTCATCAAAATCTGTTAAAACCTGTTACATTAATGGCTGCTGGTATGCAGTGTCTCTGCAAAGATGAAGTTCCCAGGCTATAATGCTCAATATGAAAGTATGGGTTTTTATCAAGCATTGATATAAACACATTGATATAAGCACAGCATGTTTGTGCTCTAAGGCACAATTCCCTGCCCCGCTGATGTCAAGCAAAGCAAGGTCAGCCTCTAACAGCACTGACTGCAGCTCAGGACATGTGTATGGAAAGCGTTGCTGCAGCCATAATCCCACAGTGTTGGGTCCTAATCCTCATGTTTGTGTTAAGGGTACACATGTGGAGCTGAGAACTTAGTACCAGGAAGTGGGGCAGGGGAAATGCTGTTTTGCAGTGGAACTGATCGTTATGGCCCCAGGAGCAGGGTGAGAGGATGTCCAGCACACTGGGCACTTCAGGTGATCAGTCAAATCCTGGCTGCCAGCCCCATGGGGAGGACAGGAGAGCAACTCACCCTGCTCCTGCAGAGTTTAGGAGGATATCCTGTCCTGCTGTTGGACAGATGTGCTGGAGGAGGCTTCCTGTAGCCCCAGCACACTAAAAGCAGAGCAGGATTTCAGCATATCTGAGGGTTATAAGTCTATCTTAAAACTGAGGTGCACATCCACTGTCATGTAGAGTTATGCACATTGAGGTGCATAACTTTAAACTTAGATGAATTAAGCAACATCCTCTAGTCCTGGCTAATTGTGGAACATCCACTTTTGGAAAAGCGTGTCATTTGAATAGGGAATTTGAGTGGTCAGTTTGCTGCCTTCTGTAGTGTTGCTTTCTGTTCACGCACACACCATGAGTTTGTCACTACTCATTGAATTTGTTTAGATGTTCCCACAGAACATGCGTTCTGCTTGTGTGGCAATTAGCTGAAATGTTGGTATCCCAGAGACGGGGATCTTTACTGGTGTGGCAGCACTGACTCATGCAATGCAGGCAGGGGTGTTCTTGCTAAGAGGCAAATGTTCCTGCAGCAGGCTGCTAGTGAAAGCTGTCAGTTAGGAGCAGGGTTGCGCTTGGAGGATATTAGGACTGCACGTGGCCTTTCCATGAAGGAGATGAGAATATAAAGAGGGAAAGGCATGGAAAGTGTTCCACATTCAGTTCTGCAACTGAGGCAACGTCAGGGTTTTTGACTGTTTTCTCTGGCTGTTTGGACTTTATAGCTATACCTTAAACCTCATCATTACAGTTATTTCTGCTTGTTCCAAAGACACCTAACTAGGGAGGTATCTGTTCTGCTGGTTATTTCCTTTCCACTGTCAGGTGGACATCCTCTTAAACAGGGGTGTGTGTCTTCTTTTCTTTTTAAGCTGCTAGGAGCCATATAATCTGTTTCTTATCTCACAGGTTTCCACTGCTTCTGGAGGCCTTTAGTGTTCAATGGTGAATTTAAATGACTTCTTTACACACAGGAAGGTTTCTGCTGTCTGACTTTTTTCCTTTGTCATCTTTGTTTAAAAAATTGTAAGCAACAGGGGAAAACTAACCGAAAATTGTCATCACTACCTTTGAGGGAGGAAACTAACAGCAGTTTACGATAGCTCTGCCTGCAAATGATGCTGCCAGGGGAAAAAAGCAACTCCGAAGCAACAAGGAGACGTCATCAATGAGTAAAGAGCCTCTGAGCATGTTTTTATAGGCATACTTTGGTTGAGGGATATCCCAGTTTTTCCAATCTAAAGAAATAGGTGCAAGTGCGTGTGAAATGGAGCAGGAGACCATGGAACAGGGTTTCTCATGCTGCGCCTGTGCACTCTTATCTGTTCAGTGCTGGACACACAAGTGTCCACTTGGGACACTGCTTAGGAAGCCTCCTATGAATAAAGCCATATGTTGTCATCTTTAATGTGACTCTTAATTGCTTTGTAGCTCAACTCTGAAATGATGCTGATCATCATTGAATATTTAACTGATTGTAGCATTGCTGTCTGTGTAGCAATGAAGTGCACCTTTATTTCATGAAATGTGATTTACTTGGCTTAGAAACATCAAGGGGCAGGTTTTAAATCAAGCCTAAGTGCCTTACTACCTCTGAAAATATGTGCCTGCGCCTCTTTTCTTTTTACTTTCCCTATAAATGAGCAAGAATGTATCTTCTTTGGGAAGTTTCCTCTGCACCTCCCCCTCTATTGTCTGGATTTTAGGTATACACCCCATTGGGCGTAAATCTAGCAAAGATTGAATCCCTCTGGAGCAGAGAAATCCCAGATTATAACACAGGTTCCAAGCCTATAATGCTAAAGCCACAATATAGCACCACATTTATTAGATAGTCCTCACATTTTATAAAGGAAAATGTTGGAAGAACTCATAATGAATGCAAGCTGAGAATCATTAATTTTTCCCATGTGGCAGTACTAGCTGTTCTTGGCTAAAAATCTGACACTCTGTAGGTGAAGTTATTTGGGTTTTTTTGCATGCTGGGGAACATTTTCCCTCTCTCATCTGTAAGGTGAAATGCCACAAAAACTGTGAGATCCCAGTGTCACAGGCCTTTCCTAAAAGAGGATCTGTAGCTGGCCTCTATCAGGAAGAATGCCACGCTCCAAATGAGGTAAAAGGAAGGAAGCACATACATTTTATCAGTGTCCTGAACCACTTAAGCCAGTCTAAAACGTGAGCGTGGTTAAAATTTATCCCACATACGCTAAAAACCCGTGAGCAATAGCACTATTACTAACAAGTCCAACAGGCTGGTAGGTTGTGGGGAACTTCTTTCTTAAATCCAAATCTGTTTGTCCTTACTTCAGTTGCTTGGGGAGGGGAAGGAAAAAGCTGTATCAAATTTAATTTCATTCTTTTCTTTTCTGAAATGTAGGTCTACAGCATCAGGACAAGAACAAGGAAACTTCCTGGTTCTGAAGTTCAGATAAATTAAGACCAGCTAGAGCTGGAGACAGCGCAGCTGGGCGGGTGATATAAGAGTTGTTGACTCCTCCATGGGGCAAAGGACACACATGAAGATGAAGAGCCAACCATTCTGGTTTTGCTATTGAGCCTTTTGTTTGTAAGGCCATTTATGGGTCCCACAGTGTTGGAAAAAAACAAAACCCTAACTTTTCTTTCTTCCCTCATCTGAGCCTGCTGCAGCTGGGCAACCTAACTCCTTTCTGCTCCTTTAACAGTGTTTTGTTTCGTTCGGCTTGATATTTTTATGAACAGTCTCAATTGTCAGGAAAGAGACTCTCCGTTGTCTACAGTGCGCCTCTTTTCAGGAATACAGTATTTTGTAGCTGTTTGTGCATCTATTTTTGTAGAAATACAGAAAGTTTGGGTAAGGATCGATGGGCTATTTTAGGATGACATATTTTTTTAAAAAAAATTGTAAAATTGTTAAGTTCTGTTTAAAGAACTTGCTCTCAGAGAAGCACTGGCAAAAAAAAATGTATAAAATGCTATTTTTAGATGTCTGTGATGTGTTTGTGCATTTTGGTTTTTTTTCGTTTGTTACCTCAAATGTCTGTCTATCCTTTCTTTTTAAAGGCCTAAACCTTCCTTCTTTCCACATTACTAGATTTTAATGTTTTTGTCCTGTTGTTCTAGCTTAAGCAAATATGAGTCGCACCTAAAGTTTCAGCCAAATATTTTTCCTGGAGTTAGATTGTAGTAAGGGTGTTTTTATTCTCTTGCTTCTAAAGGTGGTTTTGTGCTGTGCTGATTGCCAGAAACTTGCAAACACCTTTAGCATGGGGCAAAGCTTGGGGTTATAGGCACTGTATTTCCAACCCATCCATTCTTTCAAAATGGACCAAATACTCTTACGGATTTAAATCAGAATTGAGTTTGGGTCTCATCTATGATCCATTGAAGCTGTTCCATTTGAACACAGTAGGCTGTGGGTTACGTTTCAGGCCCTCATAGTGCTCATGAATATCAGTATACTCGTATTTTAGCTCAAGAGGCAGAACCTTCAGCTAAGCCATTTCAAGGGTGGTAACTTCTAACATCAATACTCGGGAAAGAAATGTCAGTTTAAAAAGTGTGCGACTTGTGCAAACAGAATGTTTCCAACTGGCCTCGTCTGTCTGCTGAGCACCTCAAGGGAAGCACTGAAACTTTCAACTCCTGTTGACATCAAAAACTATTTGTCTAACCTAAGACTTGCTGTGAGCCTTACGAGACTCCAGCTGCAGCTCTTGAATTTTTTGAGAACTTTCATGTTTTCAGTGTGCACAAATTCAGGCTTGGCTGCTGTCTGTACTTGGAAATGACATGGCCATGTCTGCTACAGTGCTCTGCAAGGTGTTTGGGAAACCTCGTTTCTGGCCTGGCCCTTGGGTTTCACCTTCATAATAAGGTCTTCAGTTGAAACCAGGGTGAGCATGATCCAATCCTGAATAAGAGCTACAAGATTACCCTTGACAGCCCCAGACCCACGGTGTGCTGGAGGTGGGTCAGCCTCCATCTCCAGTCCTTAGCAACTCCTGCGTGTGCCAGCATGTGCTTAGGTGGGACCAAACGCAGGATCGAGGCCTGGATTGCCAGATCCTAGCTACTGCTTGGAGATGTTGCTTTTTGCTCTGTGTACCCAGGGTACTCCTGTAATATCCCCTAAGGCTCTTATAAACTGTTATATTTCTGTTACCACTGTTTTCAGACATCCTTGTCAGAAAGACAAACCAGCTAAATGGAAACCAAGACTTAAACACATGACTGAGATAAGAGACAGTTTAAGGCAGCAAGCTTTGTAAATGTAGGTTTGTCAGGTGGAGACCACATGGATCTGTGTGTGAAAGGGGAGGGGAAGTGTTGGGATGTGCATGGCACTCCAAGATTCAGGCCTCCTTCCCTGCACTGCTGCTTCTCTCCAAGCTATTTGAACTTGATCCTGTGAGGTGTTGTGTGTTCCACCTTGCCACATAAGAGGGCTTGACATGCTAGCACCGGGGGCTTTAGGATTATGTCATAATTTGGCAAGACACTGAAGTATATACCTTGCTGATTTGACGTTTGAGACAGTGTATTAGTGCTGAATGGACTATACTTACATATTACTTTAAAATAGTAGGGATGTATTTTCTCTATTGGGATGCTGTATTGTGGTTTTCTTTCCCTCATCTTTATAGTCCATCAGCATTTCTTTCTCTTAATAAATTTCACTCTCATGACAACTCTCTGTATAATTGCTGCTCTGGTGGAGCTAGCTCCTCAATTTGTCAATGAATTCATAATGCAATTGGAAAACTATATGGAAGGCTTCATAGTAATAGCTGCCATGGTTCACTTTTTTATCAGGACAGTATAGTCCAGGAAATATCTCAAGAGTCAGAGTTGTGACTTAGGAATTCTGACAGTATTCTGACCGTATACTGGGAGGAAAAAATCCAAGCTTTTAATTTTTCTTTATTTTTTCCATTTTTTTTTTCTGGGCTTGGCAAAGCTGGAAGGCAAAGAGGCAAAGTGTCCTCTTTGGACTTCAGGCCTGAAGAGTTTTGGTGGTGGTGCGAGCAAAAGGAAAAGCATAGTGTGATTGACTTCCTGAAATGAAGTCTATCAGGAGAAGTCAGCTCATTGCTTTCCTCTTTGCAAGTTCAGATGATGACAGACCTCCTCCTGTTCCTCGTAGATGTCAAAGCAAAATGGGGCAGGAAAAAGCAGGCCTACAGATTGCACTGGAATCCCTTTCTGGATTGTTTTATTGAGTTTATGAGTAGTGGGGATGAATATGTGGTGAAGCTGTTGCCTCTTCCACCTCAAGGACTACTATTATGTGCCCAGTTTCCACTGCTGAATCTGAGTGTACTGAAGGAACTCCTTTTGCTCTGCAGGCTCTGAAAGACAAGTGCCAATAAAAACCTACTATATGTAGCAATTCATACATCAGTCAATTGAAAGTGAAATAAATTGATTTTCTTTTCCTCAGTCACTAACTGTCCCCTGACTAGTGAGTTGAAAGTAAAATCATGAATGCGCAGCAGTGGCCCTACTTCTATGTTCTCCAGTTTGAAGGATGGGAAAGAAAAAAGCCTTCCCTATGACAAAGTTTTAAGTTAAATGCAGCAGATTTACTTCTCTCTCTCTTTCTCTCCCTCATACACGCACACTTATACACACGCACAAATGTGCTTATGAGAAGCAGATGCTGTGATGGTTTTGTTCTTGAAAGAGGAGGGGAGCACGTGCTCGCAACATTGCAGTTACAGAGAATTGATGGCAGTGAAAAAGAAACAGCAATATTAAGACCACTCATGTTTCCATGATAGGAAAAAAAAGGCCCTTAAAATCAGGTCACAGATAAGTTATGTGTCTTAATGCATTACCAAAGGAGTTGTTTTATTCTTTTATGTGAATTCTGATGCTGTCCCAAGAAAGTGGATGATTCATTTTTGCAAAGACTTATAAAATATGATGTACTCTGTCATAATTTGTGGGGGAACATAGGGAAATTATTGTTTTATTTCAAGGAAATCTACATGCTAAACTCCTAAAAGTTATCCAGGATTTTATTTTATTCCTATTAATGTTGAGGAAACTGCTGTCAGTTTTTTGTGTCTTCATTTGAAGAATTGGGAGGATTCAAGCTGTCCATGTTTTGAAAAGCAGATACCAGTTTGTTTCAACTGGGCATTTCCATCCCAGCAAGATGAGGGAATAGTGAAGCTACTGACTGCCCTTATTTGCTTTCTAGAGAGCTGAATAATCTATGTTTGGCTATTGCAAAATGCACTTTGTTCTGATTCCTGTCCTCACTAGATGCACAAAGTCAGTAATTGGTTTATCTGATACCTTTTTTGTAGTGTGAAGACCTTCAGTGAATGGCAGTTTTCTCTCGGCTGTCTACTTCTGCCTCAAAACATGCTTTTGAGGATGACTCTTTTCATCGCAGCTTTCAGAGAGAGCATAGGTCATGGGAGGGTAGTGTCGCTTTCCCCCCCCACCTGCACTTAGGATGGACTTGACTTCACCCAGCCTTTCTGCTTCTGTGCTATTGTGTTTGTCTTGCTCTCCTCCTGCCACAATTCCTTATGTGTATGTATGTATATTTATATACATATATATATACACATACATTTATGCCTGGTTCCCTCTTCCGCCCTCATGCTTCAAATGCATGTCCTTTGGAAATGACATCACTAAATCTCATCTGAGACTGAGAAAATGTAGGCATTTTATTGCGTTCTCTGTTAACTCAGGAGTGAATGGAATTTTTCCATACATGTAAAAACCAAAAGCAAATAAAAACAAAAACAAATAAAAAAGGCCCCTTTTAAAATCTCTGATTTGTTGTGTCTGTAAAGATGACCATGGAGTCAGCAGAGTTATGTAGAGAGATGCAATATATTGCCTTTCAACAGACAAGCTATTTTTCTGAATATGAATCTTTCCGGTACAAGCTTTTTCTCCATATCAATGGACCAGCAACATATATTTCTTATAAATGATTTAGAAATATAGATATTTTTCAAATTGACTTCTTGGCTTTGGTCTATCAGCCTTTGAGCTTTTAAAGGGTATTTGGATGATAAATACTGTTTGCATGTGGATTTTTAGAAATGCTGATCCATGTTGTTTGGAACTGAAATCTCATGTAAAGCAGGAAGGTATTTAAAAATAAATGCTGTTTTTACCCATTAGCCCTATGGGCATAATCTGACAGTTGTGATGCAGGAAAATGCCGTCTTAAAGAATAAGGGACTCTTGCCTGAGAAAAGTCAAAATTTAATCCCTGTGACAGGAGAGGCAGGAGCAGTCTTCATGCAAAGTCTGAGCAGAGATGATCCTCTCCAGCGTTGTATGTAGATGGTTGGGCAGCCACTGCAAAACATTTTAAAATTAGACTGTGTTGGCAGGTTTGTACTTAGGGGGTGAACTGGTTACCAAGGGGAATTAGAGGTGCTCCTGGAAATGTGTTTTAGCTGCCCTTGATCTGCACAGTGTGCATGACCCTCTCCCTGTGTATGCTCTGCAGTCTCCGTAATTTTGCAGTGGGACCTGTGAAAGCTGGGCTGGAGTTCCCTATGAAATGCAGGATGTTTTTAGCTCCCAATAAAGACAGTTTAGGAATGGGAGTACTTAAAACATCACAGTTATCTCATGCACCTGCTCGAAGGCTCAAGCTTTCAGGATGGATCAGCTGCGCATTACTGATAATGACCATTTACATATGGGAGCCCAAATGCTGCTTCCTCCCCTTAGTGTCTTTGGAAATCTTTGATGACATTGGGATCGTTGGGACCAGACTCAAGCACCTAAACTGCAGTCCAGTGTTGGCTGGCACAGTGTGGTGGCTTGAGGTTTGGTTCAACATTGGTGGACACCAGTTGGAATTAGCATTGATTCCAATGAGCTCAGGCTCAGGTAACTAGTACCTATACACAACTAATATTTATAGCAGTTGAGGTTTACAGTAATTTAGTAAAGTATCTGCAGAACTATGCTGCACTTTCCCTGCTAGCTGTTTGTAGCTGTTGTTTAAAACCATCAGTCAAATCAGGGTCCCTCTCCTCCCCCCTTACCTGTTCTCCAACCCTGCTTCCCTCAAAATTCCATTGAACTTTTTTGCCCCTCTCATCAAAACTGATGAGGGGGCTTTGTATTAAAAAAAAAAAAAGTCGCTGTTTTAATTGCTGAATAAATAATTTAATGTGAATTTTATTGTTATATTTTTATGTAGTATTTTTGGTTTGGTCTGTATTTCTGAAAAATTAGCTAATGCTTTCTTTTATTCTTATGCAACTGAAGAACTCATAAATCTCTTTGTAAATTACAGCATGCTGAGTTTCTGGATTTTTTTTTTTTTCATGAGATTAATTTTTAGAGCCAAAGGTTTGTCTTCTGTTGAACATGTTGTAAAACAAGTGTTCTAAACTGGTTCTGTACTAAAATTGGATGGAGTGAAAGCCAAGTATCAAAGGAATTTCAAAAAGGGCTCTTATGAAGGCAGTAGCTTTCCATTTCAGATACTGTCAGTTGCTTCCACTACAGTGTCTCTTCTTCTTTTTAATAACTGAAGTTGCATTAACAGTAGAGTCTATTTTACAGTCAGTAGAATCACAAACTGACACTTCTTAATGTAAAGCCCTTTGTTTATCATTTTCTGGCAGTTTTTACAGTCATCAGGTAGAGACTTTACGTGTCTGACTTTATTTTTTGCAAAATTCAGTGATTCCCTCTAAGGAGGCAACGTTGCCTTTGCTAAAATTACTTTACAGCTGTTTAATTAAGAAAAGTTGGCATGCCGATATTCTGCCTTGAGGGCTGAAGGTTTGGTGTTTTGGTCACAGATCATCATTTGCTGTTCCAGCAGAGGGGAAAAATAAACCTCCAAACTTTGGCCAGGATCTCAGCTTTTGAAAAATTGCCACTTGCACGCAATCAGCAGGGAGCTGTTAAGAGTTTAGTTGCAAAATCCTCTGAAGATCCTGACCATATGGGATGTACTCTGTTTCACAGCATCCGGGGATGAGCAGGATTTTCCCCATACATCCTGCTCCAGGCCCTGACAGCAAACAGGGCACGTTTTTTCTGTGCAAAAACTCACTGTGTTCTTCTTTCTCGAACTGTGAGGAGCAGAGGAAGATAGCTGCCAGCCAGAAACTCAAAGAGAGGAACCTAGGAAAGGGAGAGGCTGGGTTCAAAAGCTTTCTTTAGTAGAGGATGGAGTTGGGAACCAGAGGGAGAGAAGGAGACTCCATGGGCAATGGGGATGAAGATGGGATGCAGACTGCTAAAGAATAAGCAAATAATGCTTAATGGTCGCTTGGCTAATACATGAAAGATGTAGAGTGGGATGTGACAGCCGTCAAAAATTACCAGGATAATGTGAAGACACATAAATTTCATATAAACTAAGTGTCATCTTAGGATAAACATCACAGGAACTTTCTTTCTTTGAAGTGAGCTGTGTACACTGTGGTTTAGTTTCTGAGAAAAGATGGGTGAGCACTGTTGCTTTAAGGCAATTGCAGTTATCCACAGTGAAGCAAATATACTTTAGGAAGAAGCTAGGGCATGAGTTAGCTGTAGTGATTTTTCTTCTCCCTGTAATTTCTATTGCTCTCACCAGAGCAGGGCTCAAGCTGCATTGCCCACACCTGTGTTTGCCAGGTGCTCAATGGGGGTTATTTCTACATGCTCTCATTGCATCAAGAAATGAGACCAGGGGAGGTGACACTCAAGAGTAAGCATTATTTTGTGACTGATTCTATTCGTGATGGCCAACATCCTCCGTTAATGTAAATCAGTGTCACTCAGTTGGCTTTAGTGACCTTCACACATGAAGAAGCTCTGGTTACACCTGGATAAAATTCATTTTGGGTGTTATCAGCTGGAAATTGAGTCCCGACCTGGTTCCCGGGAGAGCTTCCTTTGGAGCCAGGATCCAGCCATGTGACCTTAGTGGTGCTCATCCTGCCTGCTGCAGGGGAAATGCCACGGATGATGTGAGGAGTGGGGCTGGCATCCTCTGTGCGGGTGGGGGGGGGCAAGCGTGGTTGGGGACCAGCTGCTGGGGCTGGGGCTGGCTGCCCCTGGTGGGGCAAGAGATGCCATCAGCCCTTCATGGACACCTCAGGCATGGTGCGGCTGGTCGTCCTGGCAGGGCCTTGGACTCTGAGGGGTTATGCTGCCTGCGTGACGTGGGAGGCCGGGTGGGGACCAAGACATCTGGTGAGAATTCCTCACAGCTGAGCTGTGCGTTGGGCTGGGATGCCGATTCATTGAGCTGATTTCTTTTTTGGGGTTGTTGGGAGGAGGAGGGGGGCTGGATGCCGCAGCCTTCCAGTAATCGTCTCTCCTCCAGAATATCACTTTTGATTTCTTTGAAGGCAAGCGAGAAATTATATTTTAAAAAAGCCCAAAACAACAAACCAGCATCAGGAACTACACCAATGCCTTTGCCTTGACAGTAACTGTACATCTGCAACGGTTTATCGCTAAGGGAAAATGAACAAGTAATAAAGTTTTGATGTTGGCCTTTGCATGTACAGAGGTATCACAGGCTTTGAAAATGATTTGTTATGTGAATGCCCATAGTAGCACCAAGGTTCAAAGGGAGGTGGTTTGTTTTTCATGCCCATTTAGTTATGAATAACACCAGCTCTAATTTCCTCCTCCCACCAGCAAGCAGAGAGTCCTACATTGGAAGCCAAATATAGCAACAAAGATTTCTATCTCTGGCCAAAACCAAAAAATCTGTTCCCTTTTAAGAATAACACTCCATTCTTTTCTGATGGACTTGGATAAAGAGAAAATTCAACTTTAAGGAAGTAGTTTCTCAGTGGGAAACTCTCTAGACTCCCTTGAATGCCCAGTGTAAAAGTTATGAACTTATGTCTTGGCATCTGTGCAGAAGACAATGGGGAGGCTTCTGTAGAACCCCATCAGTAAAGCACTTTGGGGTGGCAGTCTGGATAAATCTTCCCTACTTGCTGGTGTGTTTTTTCTGCCCTGCTTTGTCTTTTGAGCAACAGTGCCAATGCCGAATGGGAACTCCATGAGTTGCACAACTACCCCTGGTTTTCTTCACCCATTTCTTTCTGGTTCACTTTTGTGGAGAAGTCTATTCCATGGTTCTGAGGGACAGACCCCTGCTCCACCTGACAGGTAAGCTCAACAAAGCAACATGGAGCAGCAGCATCACCCCATGCTCTCTACCTGCTTGCAGTTCTCATCAGGGGAGAGTGCAGGAAGCCAGCCCTATGTTCTTTCCCATGGCCAGGCCATTGCGCCTGTGACAGGTGACCACAAACAGTGGGGCTGCCCAGTTTCCTGCCTAGCTGGATGAGAAGGGATGTCTTTCTTACAAATAAATCTTCATGGTGAAATGCTTCCTTAGGTGATCATTTGACATTTGCTGGATGGGAGTCAATGCTTCTTGAAGATGAGCGCATACATGAGTGTCACTATCTGCTTCTAAGCTAAAATATGCTTTTAGGAGGAGGCACACACATACTCCCTTTCTGATCTTGAGCAGTTTCTTTAGCTTTTCTACACCATCTGAAGAAGGCTATTCAGCCTTTCCTTCGAAGGATTTATTCCCATTCCAGCCCACCCACACCACCCACCCATAAGCAACTGGCATCTGTGACATGTGAGCAAAAAAAATCCTTTCTTTAATGTACCAGCTGTCCCTGTTTTAGAAGTGTTGCCTCATTCATTTTTAGACTCTTTGGCTGAAGGCCTTTGCTGTAAGGTGAATGCTTCAGGATTACAGTTAGCTCTTCCTCCTTTGGAAATCTAGGCATTTTTTTGTTAAGTAGAAGCAGCCTTGGACCCCTGATGCATTTTAAAACCAATGCAGGGAAGCGTCACCCAGTGAACGTATTTGCAGTGAGATCTGTTCTGCCAGACACGTTACTGATGGAGTTTTAAATAAACACAGCGATGTTTGGAAATATTTTGTGTATGCAAATACGTAAAATATGTAAAACAAAGCTAACAGCTGTGGGGTGTACTCATTTCTCACGTGAAGAGGCTTTGTGTGATGCTTTTTCCATCACCCTCTCTTTTTTTAAGCGTCTGTGTCTGTTCCAAGATAATCACTTCTCTGTGATTGCGGCTGGACAAAGGGAGGAGGCTGGATGGGCCTATGTGATGCCCTAAAGTCTGCCTGAAGTTCTGTGAAGAACCTCCTACTGTATGGTGAACCTGCTTTCCAGGAGCACGCAGAAATCACTTTTCACCAGAAGTGGGATTGTGCCTGTGTCCAATTGAAGTTGGCCTGTCCAGAATAGTAATGCAAAGCACAACACATAGCACACAGCATTCTCAGTCGTCCTTGGGTGCTTTGTAACTAGACTGACAAAGGCATTAGTCGCTGATGCATGAATCTTAATTTCCTGAATTGAATCCATTGCTTAGGAAGAGGTGACAGTTTAGCAGGTCGTTTATTAAACCAGGGAGAGATGAAGTCTACATATGCATGTGATCCTACTGAAGACTTTGAGGGCACTGCAGTAAGAACAAAAGTAATCCAAACTCAGTCCATAGCAATAGTAGACTCTTCAAATTATTATTTTTTAATTAAGCAGTATGCTACTTTTTAGACAACCTTTCAGAGAGGATAATTCACCCTCTGTGCATAATGAGTCTCTTCACCATTTTTGAATCCTACAGGATGTTTCCTGTGACTTAGCCACCTGTTGTTCTTAATGATGTTTTTCACCCTTATACGTTCTCTTGTTTACTAGTTCCAATACTTTATGGGCAGCCTTCCAAACTGCTGGTAATGCAGAAGTCCAGGGACGTGGCACAGCCACTCTGTGTCACACAGTTTTTGCGTCCATGGCAAGTTTGACCTATCTGTAAGTGTGACCTTAGACTCTTGGATGTCACAAGGTGCAAAACAAATGCAAGCTCCATTTCTTTGTGTGCTGGTTTCAGTCACAGCAAATGGAAGTGCATGGCAGGAACAGCCCTAGGTAAAGGGCAAAGTGGAAGTGGAGCATCCTTCAGCAGGATCCCAGGAGGCATTTTGAGTCCCTCAGAAAAAGCCCTGTTTATGCTATCAAGGGAAATAGCTTAAGTGCATCCTATAGAGATTTGCTGCTGCTTAACCTCCTTTCTCCGTCTGGCCAGCCTTTTTGTCTTGCTGTCAATGACAGTTCTTATGAACAGACTTGAGGGGATCTTTATGACATCTAATACTGTTAAGAACCGCATCCTCACCTTACCCATGTCCTAATGCAGAAACCCAACACCATGGGGATAGGAGGCTATAGCATTATACGATGACTTACAGCTATATTCTCCTAGTTTACAGAGCGCCAGGTTCCTTAATTCCTGTTTCCTCAGCTCTTGTCCCATGTGACACCTTCCAGTGATTGCGTATATTTTACCACCAGTTTCCCCTTGCAGTGACTGGAAGTTGCTAGCAGCCTACATGATGTAGTAAAGTCCTTGAGGCCGCTGTTAAAACCCATGACTCAGTAAATTTTCACTGTTTGTGGCTCATGTTTGGCCTGGTTGATATTATTTTGATTTCTGTGATGAAGAATTAGTTGAGGTTTGTATGAAAGCAAATACCAAAAGACCAGAATAGCCTACTCGTGCAGAGAACTCCAGGACTGAGTGAGCCAGAGGCAAAACCAACTCAAGAATGGAGCACTGAACTTCTTGCTTTCCCCTTCAATGTCATGTCTGTGTGATGGCCTGAAGAGACCAACGCAAGAGATGGTGTCATGGCTCAAGCCCAGCAGGTAACTCAGAACCACGCAGCCACTTGCTTACTCCCTCCCCTTCTTTCCTCTCCCCTACAGAGGGATGGGGGGGAAAATGGAAAGAATGTAGCTCCCACGGGCTGAGATAAGAGCAGTCCAGTAACTAAGGTATACACAGCACCACACCAGCTACTAAGAAGAAAAATGACTGCTACAGCTGAGCCCATGACAGATGGCATTTCATTCTTCACCCCCAGATCACTAAGAAGATAGTAATTACTTTTAGTTGCTTTGTATTTTTGATACTTTGCAGTATGCACTGGTTTCATCAAACATGTGGACAGAAAGCACTGAAACAGGTTGGCTAGTGTCGTAACTTGACATTCTTCATGAGCGCGCTGATTCACAGTGTGCAATTGCAAAGCAACGTTTGCAATGCGGGGGTTGGCAGCAAAGAAAGAATGACATCAATTTCGTAACTTGGATTTGAAACATAGAGAAGCTAAGAGGAGCATTGAAACAAAGTAGGATCCTCAAGCTTCAAACGTATGCATTCAGAAGTTATTCCCTTCTAATATTTGGTCTGTATTCCAGTGATTCTTAACAAAGATTTTCCTTAATAAAGGAGAAAAAGTAGTTGTCATCCGTAACAGATATTGGTAGTTATTTTTCATGTTGCTGTTTGCTAATTTGAAGAGGTCTGAGAGGAATTATGTAGAACCTGCATAATAGAATCATAGAATAGTTTGGGTTCGAAGGGAACTTAAAGCTCATCCAGTTCCAACCCCTTGCCACGGGCAGGGACACCTTCCACCAGACCAGATTGCTCCAAGCCCTGTCCATGAACACTGCCAGGGATGGGGCAGCCACAGCTTCTCTGGGCACCCTGTGCCAGCTCCTCACCACCCTCATAGCAAGAATTCTTTCCTGATACCTAATCTAAACCTGCCCTTAGATCAAATGGTAAAACCTCTAGTTCTCCCATGCACTGTTTAATTCATCATTGCAAGGACTGTTCTGCAAATCTCAAACTTGGTATTTTCTTTATATGAAATGAGCAATCATTATAATTTAATCTCAACTGGAATATTATTTCTCTCTTTTTTTTTTTTTTTTTCCTTTTTCTCAGCCTTTTGATGGGTCAGATTTAAACCATCTGCAGGCAGATGGAAAGGAAAAGTGGAATTGTTGTTTTCACCAAAAAATTGTGCAGCTGTCAGGGTGTGTTTGACACAAGCCTGATGGCTGAAAACAAAGACAGGACACATTGTCCCGGCTGGATATCAGACAGCATAAGAACTCTTCATGGCCAGCTCTTACTTGGAGAACTTGGGGCTAAATGAGGTAAACAAGATTGTTACTTAGCCATACTCAAGGACTTTTCAGATAGAATTCTTCACAGAATTATGTACTTTTGATGGACCTCAATGAGACCTTCTTGGTTTCAGCATGAGAGGGATGATTCTCTAAGTAATACTCACAATATATCATACAGACCACTGTTTTGTGATGGGCATACCACACGGCAGAGGCTTCAGCCATCATTTCCAATACCTGTCATGATGTCTTGCTGTTGTGGTTTAAGCCAGTTCACTCACTCACTCCCCCCTCTTTCTTCCCCCAGACCCGGGGGAATGGGGAGGAGAAACGAAAGAATGCAACTCCCACAGGTTGAGATAAGAACAGTTTAGTAACTATGGTGTAACACAAATCACTGCTGCTACCACCAATAGTAATACAAGAGAAGTACAAAGAAAGAGAATACAACTGCTCACCAAGCTCGACCCAGCCAGTGCACCCCCCAGTGCACCACCACACCCTTCCAGGTCTCTGCTCTCTGTTTTCTACATCCTGGACATGACATGCTGTGGTATGGAATACCTCTTTGGTCAGTTTGGGTCAGGTGTCCTGTCTCTGCTTCC
>JARCZZ010017989.1:0-11701 GCA_030323915.1 Brotogeris chrysoptera
CAGCACCCTCACAGGGAAGAGCTTCTGCCTAAGAGCTCATCTCAATCTCCCCTCTGTCAGGTTAAAGCCATTCCCCTGTCCTGTCCCTGCAGGCCCTTGGCCAAAGTCCTCCCCCAGCTTTCTTGCTGGCCCTTTTAGATACTGGAAGGCTGCTATAAAACAATTTCATCTTCAAGGCTGCTCATGTAAAGACAAACGTAAGAAAGGCTTTATGTGACGTAGGAACTCCTAATAACGCAGTAATAAAGCCGGTGCTTGCTTTACTGCAGGAATCTAGCAATAAAGAATAACTCATGTTCTGTTAGAACACTTAAAGGAAGGCACTTAAAGCGCACCGAGTTTCCTACACAACACGTTCTCACGCATAGGCACAAACAGCACTTACATTTGCGAGCCAGCTGGAACACCTCGTATCTCATGCTCTGGTAATAAAAGTTGTCATCCAGGATGATGCAGAGCGGCCCGGACCCGGCTGTGTGCGCGTAGTAACGGCCACCTCCGCCCTCCATTGAGCGGAGCAGCCCTTGCCGGTGGCAGCAGGCCAGGAAGCGCTCCCAGGCAGGCTGGCTGGTGGGGCCGGGGTCTGCCAGCGGGTCGCCGGTGAGCAGCGCCTGCAGGAGGAGCTCCAGGCACTGCAGCAGCTCCCGCCGGCTCTGCTTCCAGTCGGGCAGCTGCGGAGGGAGCAACACAGCGCTGAAAGCTCACCCCGGCCCCGCGCCATGGCCATTACCAGAGCCGCCACCACAGAGCTCCCGCCCTCCGTGAGGGAAGCGCCGCGTTGCCCGGCAACGGCCGCAGCACCGCCCAGCGACGCTACGAACCGGCCAATAGCCGTGCCTTGCTGGCCCCGGCTGGCCAATGAGAGCAGCGCGCAGCACTGACCGGCGGGTCTGGCTCCGCCCCCGGCTCCCGTGCGCGGAAGGCCTCCGGCGGGATGAGTTCGTCGTAGGTGAGGAGCGCGCAGGCCCAGCCCCGGCGCTGCGGCAGGCGGAGGCGCAAGCCCCGGGCTAGCGTGGACTTGCCGGCCGCCGGCAGCCCGCAGAGCACGCACAGTCCCACCCGGGCGCGGCCACGGCCGCCACCGCCGCCGCATCCCCGCTCATCGCCTTCCTCCGCTGCCGCCTCCAGCGCCGCCGCTGCCCGGGCCTGCTGCGCGCATGCGCGGGGCGAAGGGGCGGGGGTGGGCCCGTGCCGGGTGGAACCGGGTTTAATGGGGTAACATTTAATTATGTAATTATATATATTATTATATCATTAAATAAATTTATTTATTTATATTTGTATATTATTAATATATATTTATAATATATAAAAATATATATTTATAATATATAATATTTATGTATTATAAAAATTTAAATAATTATGTAATAATTATTATATAATTTAATGGGGTAACATTAACGTTTAATGGGGTAACAAACTCGGTAATGGGCTTCTGTGAGCCCGGCCGTACCCAGCGGTGCCTTACATGAGCATAGGATACTCACATCAGTGGTACACGTAAGACACATTCAAGTGTAATAATGTAATATGCTTGTGTATAAGGTGTGAATGATGGTAATGTTTAATAATAACAATTGCAGGCTCTGAGGACATAGGGATGCTTCTTTGGAAGACGCTTTTTTGCCAGTGCTGATGGTGCCTGCAGCGTATTTTGGGTTCTTCCATCCAGTTGTTCAGTGAAATGGCCACTGAGGGAGCTGGAAATAACCATCTTGGTGAGGTGATTCTGGAATTCATTCCCTCTTTTCCCTAGTTCCTACTCCAGGCCTCACAGGTGAGTGCAGTCAAGAGTGTGGTTTGCGTTCTGATGTACACACTGACCAGTATCCACAGCTTCCTCCTGGCCAGTGATTTTTTTTCTCCTCGGAGCAGCTGCTTTTCCATGAGCTGTCACTTTGACAACCTGTGTATGTTCGTAATGCATCAGCACCACTTCCCAATTGTCCCCTTTAGAGAGATGAAAGTTACCTGTTGCTTCTGTAGGGGAGTCAGATCCTAGCAAAAATCTCATACTGTGATAACCAGTAGACATTAAACCACTGTTGAGAGTACAATGTTTTCCCTGATACACCCCATTTTCTGTAACAACAGGGATGGCTCATTCCTTCAAGTCTCAGGTACATTATCTACAGAGGTTTTTTCCATTGCTGGTGTCCAATGTGAGCTTACTTTTATAGTTGGGTTGGAAGGGATCTTAAAGCTCATTCAGCTCCAATCCCCTGCCATGGGAAGGGACACCTTCCACTAGAGCAGGTTGCTCAACTAACTGAAGTGGAAGGTACTACAGGTGGCAGGTAGTGAGAGGTGGGATCCAGATCCCAGCTCTGATAGTGCTGCATGGAAGCTGAGGTTCAGAGCAACACACAGGAAAAGCCTGGCCTGTGGAGAACAGGGAATGGCTGCATCCCTGGCAGTGAACAACCAAGAGGATGACTCAGGAGGTAGACAGGCTGCAGACTTCCCACGGGGTCCATCTGTGTTCTAGTTTTCACAGCAGTGTATGACTGGAGGTGCATAAATGATGCCTAAATAACTGAATTCACTCCTGTTTGGCTGGCAAGTAAGGCTGTGTTTAGAAGAGTCCTGTTCTGTGATGCTCTTCCAGATTTCATCTGACAGGAATTGAAACTTCTGACTTAAAACAAAAATAGGAAGTGAGGTAGAAGAGGTACAAATGCAGCCAGCAGCAATTAGGAGAATAATGGATGTGACAAAATCTGTGTTCAGTGCCTGGTAGCATCAAGTCTTTTCCAGAGGTATGTGCTCTCAGGAAGCATTTTGTCTGCACAAGGACTGGAGGACAGCAATCTGTAATTCCTTGTCAGAACTGGATGAAGGTTCCCAAGGAGCTTTTCAGGCAGCTGGTCTAGGTGGGACTGCGGGTCGCTGAGGTCCTGAAGGAGCTGCTGGAAACTGGGTTTGCACTGGCTCCCTGAAGTGTCAAAAACACATTTTGTGAAGTAGTTCATGACTTGAGAACTGCTTCTTTAGCATTTAGTTGCTAGGATTTATACATATCTTTATCTCTGCCCATCCCTCTCCCTAGTAGCATTTACGTTGCCATTATGCTGGTTTCCACACAAGCATTTAATCTACTATATCTGATATGAGGCTGCATGGAAAATCCTCTTAAACAGGATATGAGACATTAGGAGCTTCACAAGGATACAGCAATGTAAACATAGCAAACATGAAGTTAAGAACCCCAGACTGGTTTGTGTTGGAAGGGACCTTAACGCTCATCCAGTTCCAACCCCTTGCCGCGGGCAGGGACACCTTCCACGAGAGCAGGTTGCTCCAAGCCCCATCCCACCTGGCCTTGAACACTGCCAGGGATGGGGCAGCCATCGGAATTCCATTCTATAATCTACATCTCCCCTCTGCCACTTGCTCCCTTATACTATCCCTACTTGCTTGGTTTTAAATAGTACAAACCTTGGACCAGGAAAATGTGGTACAGTAAAGAAATCAGGAGTTGATGTGGCAGGCTGGAAAAGATAGTGCAGAAAATCAGGTTAATAGAAAACACAGGTTTTGAACTGTAGCTCATATTCAGTATTAAGCTAATGGTATTTTAGAGCTGTTTTTCATTTTCTGTAACATTCTTCATATTCTCTTGCAACATTTTGTTTTGATACTTTTTATTCTGCTTTATCAGCATTGGATCCACAGCCTGGCTGAGCAGCTTCTCTGGTATTTGGCTGCAGAGTTCAGAGTTCAATCTTTGGCTGCTCTCCTAAGTAGCAGCCTGTTCCATCCCATACTACTCACAGCCTGTGTTGACAGGGCAGGCAGTAAAGCTTATGCTTACCCAAGCTGAAATCTTATCTAATGATTTGTAAGTGATTTTAAATACTTGGTTTCAGTTTATCAGAAGGACACAAAGTCACCAGTAACTATATTAGAGAACAGGCATGGTATAATTTGGATTACTCAACATGAAATAATGCAAGCATACATCTATCTTACCTGATTACTTCTAGTGTTATGACTTGGTGTGTTATTTTGCTTTGGTTGCTCCACATTGTTATCCCTGAAATAAAAAACACGTCATCAGGAAAATCCCCATGTGGTTTAACCACCTTCAGGCATGAGGCTAGAGTGGTGAGATCAGGGTTCTGTGTCCGACTCCAGCCCTTTCCAGCCTTGACAGATTACTTCCATGTATGTGCCCCTCTGCCCATATAATACAATTATCAATAACAACTAGGAAAGTGCACGCTGTATTTGGGGGAAAAATGCTTGAGAACTGACAACTGGAGTATCTGGATTAAACTGCCTAATAGCAGAGGACTGGCTACTGCTATTAGCTGGGATGATGTTTTCTTTTTGGTGAGCCAAAATTCTCTGTATAAGATAAAGCATCTACCCAGCTGGCTAAATAAATCTGGAGCATGCTCCCAAGTGTTGAAATAGACATTTGTAGTAAGTGAAATACCTGTATTGTCTTCTGCTTTTCCTGCAAAACTTCCTCCTTATTGCGTCACGCTTAATGACTGCTACTACAGCAATGATTACAAGTGGCAACACAAGGAGGAAGAAAATGAGCAGACCATCCCGAAGTGATGTGTCTAGAGAAAAAGAATTGGAATAATGTAAGATAGCAGTCTTATTTAACCTCATATTAAAGCATTTTTTCTGCTTAAAAACACCTTTCTGTTGTAAAAACTACTATCTTCAAATTATAATAGATAAAAACTAATGACTTCAGTGAAATGTATAGATTCTATGATCAGAAAAGTAGGATTTGGCCTTGTGTTATTACAGGTTCTTTCTGCCTTACCCACCCCATGTTGTTTGATTTGCAATCTTTTTTCTTTTCCACATCTTTTGTCAGGAATTCTAAAGCAAACAAACTCATTTTGTATTTCCTTACCCACAACTGATCTGCGCCTCTTCTTGGCCTTCCTAAGCCTTTAATAAATAGAAAACATTTTTTCCCATTCCCAAAATAATGAATTTAGTAAAGCGTGATAAAATGGGAATTGATCTTTGCCTCGCAAAGCTACAGAGGATGAACTTAGCTTGTAAACAGAGAGAGGGAAAACATTTTGTGTGGTCTCAGTGTATAGGCCAGAATTTGTTGGCTCTTACACAAGCTGCTTACAAGTGCTGTTGGCTGCATGTACCTCCTTAACCCCTCTCATTTCTGCAAGACCCTTTCCACATATGAAGGCTGTTGTTTTCATAAATCATAGGCTTATTTGGGTTGGAAAGGACTTTAACATCACCTGGGTCCAGCTCCCTGCCATGCGTAAGGACGCCTCACACCAGACCATGTCGCCCAAGGCTCTGTCCAGCCTGGCCTTGGAACACTGCCAGGGGGAAGCATTTACCACTTCTATTGCTCAAGCTATAGTCTTCCTCTATTAAATCCATTTTATCAGAACTCTTTTTTAAATACCTAAGTAAATACCTAAATATTTAACAACTTAACAATGTAACAGTAATCCTGAGCAACTAATTATTGCTTTTTAGCTCAGGCAAGACAGAGCTCAGATTCTCCCTTGGACCACCTTCCTTGAGCCTGCAAACATACAGCTCTGATAATAACATCTGCTTTTCAACTGAGTCCATGATTAAGTGTTCCATGTAGTAGAAAAAAACAGTCGAAAAGTGACTGAAACCCCCTGTTATTAGTAGATCATCAGCCATGGGGAGCAGAGTGAAGGCCAGTTTTACAATCCTACCTATGTGAGCTGGACCACTGTCAATGCTGCCCCCGTAGCCAGACCGGTTACAGAACGGAGGCGCCCATCCAGAGTTGCAGTGGCAGTTCCCATTGTTGTTACACACCTACAGTCGATACAACAGGGATTAGTCAAGCAAATGCCTTTTGGAAGTGGCTGCTTTCAACCTCCAGTGTATATTTGGAGATCCACATGAAAGAGTGGATATTGCTTTTATGCAGGGATTTTGCACCTCTCTTTGTCTTCTAGAAACAGGGCATGAAGACACCATCTACTCACCCCATTGTCGTTACACTTCTGCTTTACATCACAGCTATAGCCCAGATTACTTGCGTCAACACATTGAAAATCCAAACAGGCCTGGAAAAAGTAATTGGTGTCTTTCAAACTCCAAATTTCACAAAATCCCATCCTTTTGTAAGTAGGTAAATGCATGTGCTTACAATGCTACAGCTTTTACTTAGATGTCCAGAAAAAGGGCTGGTAGAACATTGAGTACTTCACAATTTTATAGTTGGATTTGTGGCAGAGAAGTCTGTGGATACATTTTGATGAGTAACTTGGATAACTGATAATGTAGCTCATTGGTTTGTAGCGTCCCAGTTTTAGAAGAGCTAATTGTGTGTGTGTATCTCAAAAAGCCGGTTTTTTTCCTTATGGCATACAAGTAAGAGAGCTACATAATGATTTTGAAAGTTCTGAACTTCACAGTTGGTGAAATACATTCTGTAATGCAGCTGTGATTCATCCTACCTTCTGTTCTCCACAGGCTGTTCCATCATGAACTTGAGCAGGATCAGGGACATCTGATCCTAAGTCAAAGTCAGAAGACCAGCATAAAACCCCAGATGCGTTATTGACAACGCTCCAGGCAGGAAGGTTTTGAAGACTAACAGATGTGCACTGGAGCTTGCCACACAGACTATGCCTGTATTGAATGAAAGACACTCAGAAACAAGGTGAACAGGGAAAAAACCTCTCAGTTTCACTGCAAATACACCATCCAGTCAAACTTTTTGGCTTGCATTTCAAGGAAATCCTCTTTTAAATCTTATGCTTTAAGAGTTTGTAACAGAATATATATTTTTTCCATTGTAGATTTTATAGTTAGATTTTAGAGTTAGTTTTTATTTGCTGGTGACTTACTGAACAGAACATTTCTTGTACACTCCACCTTGCATTCCACAGTTTCCAAACCTGTCTCCTTTAATATTTGCTCTTTCAAAGCATGCATCAGGTGCTTTTTGTGCCCCTGTACAAAAAGCAGTGAATCTTAGTAAGCTACTACAGTCTAAAAATAGGAGAAAGAAAAAGAAATATTGGGAATATCTGTTAGGAGACTACAAGTCTTTTCACATTAAATTATCAACATACCTTTTCCATATATAGATTCACATTGTGAATCAAAACTCTGGCATACTCCATAGTAGCAATAAGCCTTCATGTTGCTGCATGGATAACCATTCATGATATAAACATCCTCTGGGCAGTAGGCATCGCTTCCATTGCAGTACTCAGGTAGGTCACAGAAGTCCATTTTTGATCTGCACTCTGTTCCTGCCACTTTAAACTGGAACCAGAGAGGAAAGGCATCCTACTTTTATTTTGCAGCAGCAGAAGTGCTAACACGAAACAATGACAACTGGGAGCCTTTTGGGATTTTAAGGAAGACAAAGCAGTTCTTGGGATCAGTTATCTAATGGGTATCCAAAGCTTCCCTCAGTTTCATATGGTGTAGCTATAGTTTATGAGCTGAGCTTGCAGAGGACTTGGGTAGATCACGCAAACGTGTACACAAGTACCAATTTAAAAGCAGCCAACTGTCACAGATTTGGGAGAACCTTGGTGTTGCATAATGGAGATCACTACTACTGAGTCCCTTGGCTGCTCCTGCCTCCTATCAGGGATGACACAGAGGTGACATTCCATTTTTAAGCTACTGCCTGAGAGTTGTTGGACACAAAGGCGCTGCTTACATGCTTTCTACCAGTGAATGTAGTTTGATAATGGGAAAGTATATTGAGTGCTATGATAGGTCTTTCCAAACATTAAAAAGTACTAGTAAATAGTATTAATTCAGCTTAATAGAACAATTTACCTTGCAGTTTTTGCAGCACAGTCCTTGAGCACACTGTGATCCAGGCGTGAGTTTGCAGGTTGCAGCATCACAGCAAGGGTTAGTACATTCCTGAAGAACAACCATGGGCAAGGGGACACAACATTTTTACATTGCTCTATAGCTAGGAATCAAACCAAGTGCATGGACAAGCCAGACTTTAAACACACCGTCTCTCTTGTATGTTCTGAGCTTGACAGCTTTCTGCTCTAACAGAAACCAGCACACAGTTTGGCTGTATTTTCTTATTACAAGTCATCAGAAAAACATCTGTGTTTTGACATGTTGTGGCACAGGGGTATAGGATATGTTTACGCTTTAAATGGACACTGAAAGAAGCAGATGACACGGGGATTTATCATTCCTTCTCCTATCTTTCTTCTCCACTACACTAGCAGTGATTTTAGGCTTTTACTAACATTTATCTTCATATTGCTTGCCAAGATGTAAAATTACAAGGAAAACTCCTCAGATATTAATGAAAATCAGGTATGCTGAAAGGCCAGCATTGTACAATAAATATAATAATATAGCAACAAATATAACAACATAATATACAGCAAGTATCCAATTGAATTTAATTCATTACCTCTGGTTTGCCACAGTCGCATTCTTCATTACTGTCAACCACATGATTGCCACAGACAGGTTCCTTGTAAACATTACTTGTTTTGGGAGGATTTCTAAGGCAGTTTCCTCCTCCACTGAGAATAAGGTTCTCAAAATCATCAGCACTGCAGGTGCTGAAATTTCTGGATCCACTGGAAAGCATAATATTACTTTTTAATTATAAGCATTTTGCTTACAGGGAATAATACAACTCAAGCCCTTAAAATATTGTCAGTCTATAATAAATAGCATGTTTTATAATGCTGGGAGATCACGAGATACTTCATTTTGACTATTTTGCAATAGAGTATGGTACTAGAAGTTTAATATTTATAACATAAATGAAGTACTTTCAGATTATCCATTCTGGTATCCTATATAAAACAGGCCTTAGAAGTTCCTCTTGTGTAATGAGTCTGAATATGCTTGATTCAAAAATACTTTCCAGAAAGGCATCCACCTTACTTAGAGTCCCTAAGAACTCATGAATACATCTTATTGTAGTAGTTTTGTCCAGTGCTCAATTACCCTCATTTATGAATGCAAATGTAAATAGATAATATATTTCTCATAAGGGGAAGCCAAAGAACAAACGAACTGAAAGAAGCATCAGCTGAGAGTTTTGGTTTAAATTACTGTTAAGAATGTGCATGAAGGATACACATTTGCATAAACCCAGTGAATATACGTAAAGGATTCTCAGTTCTCAGCAGGGTAAAAAACCCAGCAACACACTATCATTAAAATAAATAATTAAGAGAATCCAGTTTTTAGGAATGCTACAAATAAAAAATGACTGGATTGGAAAGAAAATTATAAAGTTTCAAATAAATTAAAATGGTCACGTCCTAATTCAGTGAATTCACCACTGTGATTAAACCTTTCAAACAAATCCCCAGTCACAAAAGTTCTTCAAGGTTCATGGGAGATTCGCAGCTTCTAAGGCATAGTCACTGCAAATAAATAACAATTATTGAAAGAAAACAACTGGAAATCTTACTTATCTGTGCTGTGCATAATATAGGATGCAGGACACCTGGTGTCATCATGTTTCATTCCAAGATTATGCCCCAGTTCATGAGCAACTACTGTAGCATGACGTAACACATTGTCATGATTCAACTAATAGAGAGAATCAGTGTTAGAAAAATTGTGAAACTAAAGATAATACTGTGTTACTATTGATTTATTCAAGCCCCAAAGCTCTCAGAGGCTGTGAAGACAGAATACGGAATTGTTTTTCAGAGCAGCAGCAGCATGAACAGACAAATTATCACTATATTTTCAGGTAGGGACAAATTCTGCCACTCTTTGTATTCCTTCCATTAGGATCATGTTCTGAATATTAACAGTTGGCAGCTGGACCAGAGGATCATGCCCCATCCCTGGCAGTGTTCAAGGCCAGGTTGGACACAGGGGCTTGGAGCACCCTGCTCCAGTGGAAGGTGTCCCTGCCCATGGCAGGGGGTTGGAACTGGATGAGCTTTAAGGTCCCTTCCAACCCAAACCAGTCTGGGGTTCTGTGGTTCTGCAATCATTGCAAGTCATTTCCAACTGAAATAATTCTATTCTGTTCCATTCTAACACAGTCAGTCATGACACTGATTTCAATGGAGTCTTCAATGACAAAGAACAGCTGTTCTGTTTAATGTTCTGTTAAAGAACAGAATCTGCTTCTGAGACTGTCCATGGCATTGTGGCGTTCATACTGTAAGGACAGGGACCTCTGGAGATACGATTCTGCCCCAAGGGTGAAGGAGGAAAAAATACTTTCTTCCTAATTTTGCCCTATTTAAGATTTTTGCCTGTTTACAGCCTTACTGTGGGGAAATCCTGACACTTGAGAATATCGTGTGTGATGTTCACTTTCTATCCATGTAAAGAGTAGAAAAATACACATTATTTTGTAGCTGCATTCCCAGAACACCGTGGGTATGAACTTTAATGGTATGAGGATGGATTTTTCTTATGCAACCTTGAGTTAGATGAATTGCAGAAGGTGATCAAAAAGTTATTTCAGGACTAAATCAGCCAAATGAACTGGAATGTGATGAAGAGAGATGAGAGAAATTGGGAAATACTCAAAAAGTTTTAAATATGCACAAGTCTATATAAGAAATCCCATGAAAGGAACTGTACAACTCCAAGCCTCGTCTCCAAGACTGGGGTGACTTGACCAAATAGGTCAGCAAAGGGCATGTTACTTATTAGGCTGTACTTCTGTGGAGGCAATGTCTGCCAATGTCTGCACCTACAACTATGTGTATTGTAAATGCACAGGGGAAAGCCTTCAGTTGTCCCACTAGGAGGATATCTGTGATAGTTTAGCAGCTCCAGTGCTACTTTCTCCCATTAACCACAACATTGTGTACTTACAGTGCTGATTGACCCTCCCTGGACTTGTGAGCAGACGGTACCCACAAAAGCCATTCCAATGGATCCACTGTAAGAGCTTCTCCCTCTGCAACAAAAGCAGTTTAAAGGTGGTGTTGAAAGAGGGGCTGAATGTTTAAAAGTTCTACTAAAATACAGTGATGAGTTTGAAACAAAAATTGCAAGGCAAATTTTGGTCTTGAAGTCAAGAAGAAATTTATCACCATATCAGGGTTTCACTGTAATTAATAATGATTACCTGAATAAATTAGCTTGAAAACAATGATAAGTCACCCAAGTCTGCTGTGACAGTGTTTCTGAATTTAGAACCACAGAATGGTTGAGGTTGGAAGGGGCCTCTGGAGGTCATTTGGTCCAACTCCCTCCCTGCTCAAGTAGAGACACCCCGAGTTGATTATCTATAAAGAATTCATTATAGTTTCTTTTCTATAAAGGTTGACAGTTTGGAAGTTGAATGAATTTTACTCCAGTTGTATTTTCATTCATACACAGCCCCTAAACCATACACATCAGCAACACTGGCAGTGTGGGTAGTTCTTCTACTGCATGAGAACTTACATGATGAGATGGCCAACATCATTTCTTGATCGTTTAAGAAGATCTTTCTGTCTCCAAGAGACAAATCTACTGAGGACATCTCCAGCTGAACCCTCCATCACAGATACGTGGTTTGTATCTGTCCAGATCTCTAATCCAACCAGAACAATCTGAATGTTTAATGCTGCATACATCTGGAAAAAACATAATGACAATTGCTATCCATCAGTCTGTCTCAACTGAATTATGACAGATGACATCACTACTACTGAGTAAACAGTAAGTTCAACATAGTGACTGAGACATAACTTCATTTGAAATTAAATATAAAATATTAGTATTTATAAAT